>UESW01004733.1:63554-289040 GCA_900491605.1 Calamus simplicifolius | reverse complement strand
GATCAATGACCTCAAGGATAGGATCGAGCAGGTCAAGGCCGATAAGCTGAGGGCATTCGGCGAGGTCGAGGAATTGTCCGAGAGAATAGCCTGGCAGGAGGGGGAGGTACGATGTCGTCTCTTTAATTTTCCCTATTTTTTCATTGTTGCACCGACTAATCCTGTGCTTACAGATGGAGAAGGCGAAACTCGAGGGCCAAAGTCGATTAGAGACCCTGCAAAGAGAGCTGGCGTCGAGTCGCCGGAGGAGCTTGGAGCTCGAAGGCCAGGTCGCTGAGACCGAGAAGCAAGTTGCCTCACTTCGGAGTTAGGTCGCTGAGGCTGAAAGGCAACTTGCCCTACTTTGGGGCGAACAGGATGCGACCTGTGCTGAGGCATTCCAGCTGGGCGTGGAGGAGGTTCAAGCCAGGATATCTCGGGAGCACCCGGAATGGGACCTCTCTTTCCTTGAGGTGGAGGGTCATGACGTGCGGACCCCTAGGACCGAGTTATCAGCAGAGACCGAATATGAAGAGGTCTCGGATATTGATGTAAATGCCCTCCTGGGGGCTGATGCAACTGTATACTCGGGTGTGGATGGTTGAAAGGGGGAGAGCCATCCGAGCGATGCAGGGGCGCCCAAGGCTCATCGATCGTCCATCTTCGAAGTGGGCGGACCAAGCCACGTTTTTCCAGTGCCGGCCGCTGATGCCCCCGAGGTCGGGCCCGTGCCCTGATAACTGAGGGCTAGTTCAGATTTTGTATTATCTTTCTCTTTGTTGGCCATCTATAGAAGACTTCAATGAAATTTAAGAATTTCCTTTGTCTCTATTATGTGTCTTTTTCCTCTTTTCCACGTTATTTGAGGATATTTAGTTTGAAGGAGTCTGGCAGATCGAAGGGAGTCTGATCCCAAGATAGGGGCACCTCTCGAGCGCCTCGTTGCTATTTATTGATCCTCTTCGGTGAGGGGGCGCAACTCTTCGTTTCCTGCGAGCGCCCACCGAGGCGGTGACACATGGCGAGTTTCCGCGATAGTGACCTTGGAGTTGATAGCTCGGGCGATCGAAATATCCACCAGAAGTAGTTTAAATACGGATGGAGGGATGCCATCGTTAATCACTTCTCCTGTTGACCTCCCAAAATTTAGGATAGTAGGATGGCTTCTAAAAATGAAGGAGGGTCTACTGGAGCGTCAGATAATGCGATGATGGTCACGGGGGGCAGGCCCCTCCGCGAGGGGGCCCCCATAGAAGCTGCGTTCCGATAACTATCGATAGGGAGGGCCTGTTGTTGATGCTCGCGGGCCATGACCAACTCCGGAAGGTGGTCGAAGAATACTTGGCCATCTCCACGAGGGAGCACGAGCTCCTTCGTCAGATCAACAGTCGGCTGGAAGGGCAGGTGGTGACTCTCTAGCAACAAATTGCTATTCTCACCACTGAGCTAAGTTTGCGGCATGGGGAGAGCTCGGCAGCGCCCGGTGGAGACGATAAGCCCCAATGAGGGCTCGTGTGTCTTTTTTTTTCTTTTTGTTTTTCTTTTTATGATGAATAGAAAAGAATTTTCGCAACTTTCATGTTCGCTGCCATCTTCGAAATGTTCGTTCTCATCATGTGAGTCTTACGAACGAACCACCCCCTTGGGGGATTTCTGGTGATCTTATTGAGACTAAGGTATGGTGTCCCCATTTTTACCGAGGTAAGGGGAACTCATAAGTTTCAGTCAGAGTGTAGTATATCGCTTGGTTTTGCCGAAGCATAAGGAATGTCCTGTTAGCGTTGGGGCGAGAGTAGCTATCCCAGTTTGGACCGAGGGATAAGGGAACGTTCGGTTTTTACCGATCAAAAAGAGATACCTCGGTTTTTTTCGAAGTAAGGAGACTATCTCGGCTTTGAGCCGAAGCAAAAAGCGATGTCTCGGTTTAGGCCAAATATAACAGATGGTTCAGCTTTGGGCCAAAGCAGGAAATATCGGTGTGTCTTTATTGAGGAGTACTTGGCTTCTGCGCCTTTTTATTGCTCTGCCAGTGCTTTATCTTTTTCAAGGCGAGTTGGCTTTACGTGGGCGACAAGCATCCGGCTTTCATTGGGGGATGTCTTTTTTAGTGGAGATTTTCCAGGCTCGTCCATATCTCGAAGATCTGCAGGCGATTTTTTCGCATTTAAAGCTCTCGATTCGAGATCGTCGAAAATCTTCTGCCTTCCATAATGACCTGAGGGGTGCACTCGGTGCACTCTGAAAGGCGCTCTTTTATCCTGAATCGCCACGTGGTAGCGTGGCCAGGGCATTTTGAATGACTGCTCCCGGTCTGTTTGCCTATAAAATGGGGAGAGTGGGCCGTGTTAGGCTATCTCCCAAGGCCCTTCCTTTCTGTGGCTTGCAAAGGCTCCCATGGCATCTGTTTCATTGAAGTTGAGAGTGGAGAGATTGAGCTTTCCTTTTGAAAGCTGGTCCGTCCCAGATAGCTGGGGTGATGAAGAAGCTGCTGAAGAGCGAGCAGTCCTCAAGGGAGGAATTCTTGGAGGTCATATGGAGAGCGCACGTGAGGCCCGCAGAAGTCATATGGGGAGCGCACGTATGCGCTTTCTGTGTGTCCTTTGTGGTTCGCCATGGGGACAACCAGAAATGCAAAGCACATGCCGTCCCCATGGGTTACATGAACTTCCCCCCCCTCACAGGATGAACTAAGGGATCCAATATGAGGGGAGGTGTTGATCTGCTGGTACCCTGTCTATGTCTTCGGGTAGCGGCTAGCAGCCCAGCATCCCACTATAGGGGGAAGGAGCCCTCAGCATCGGCATCCACAGGTCTTCGGCCCAGTATGGGTCTTTTGGCCTGTCCGTCCGAGGGATCAATGACTCAACTGGGGTCGTATGATTTCTCTGAATTCTTGGATGCTGCAGTGACACCAAAGGCGAAGCTGCTTTTTAATTCATTTGTTTTTACTTCCTGCGCTATAGTGCGCTTGTAATACCTTTTCAGAGGTTGTATTTCTCATCGATTAATGAATAAAGAAAGTTTTTTGTTCTTTCTTCTTTTTTCAAATGTTTGCAGATGTTTGTTTTTCCCTTTTGGCATGACTATGCAGTCTTGCTCGTTTTAGGCGTACCGAGTCATGCTCGGCTCGTAAACCTTCGATTGTGCTTGGGTAGCACTGCCTTCGTTAGGCATTTTCATAGTGTTCGACCCCCTTCAGAGGAGGCACTGGTCTCTGTTCAAGTCAGAGGGAGGCCTGGGCGATCTTACCAACACAAGATAGGCGTGGCCCGATAAAAAGGGGCTAAGTAGGTCTTTCCCTAAGGAGGAGAGACTTGCACAACTCTGCTAATGGGCAGAGAGAGGGATTGCTTATTTTGCGCCAAAGTATGATAAGATGTATCAGTTGTGCTAAAATGTCTGAGAAATTAACCGGCCTTGCCGTTATTGCAGAATCACCGGGGCCACTTGGCTTTGTCGAAGGCTTCAAAGATTAACAAGAAATTCGATTCAGCTTTGGCCGAGGGTTCTGATAGTAAAAGATGCACTTCGGCATTGGCCGAGGCTTTTGATAATAAGAGATACACTTCGGCTCTAGCCGAGGCTTTTAATAATAAGAGATGCACTTCGGCTTTGGCCGAGGCTTTTGATAATAACAGATATACTTCGGCTCTAGCCGAGGCTTTTAATAATAAGAGATGCACTTTGGCTTTGGCGAGGCTTTAGATAATAACAGATGCACTTCGGCTCTGGCCGAGGTTTAGATAATAACATATGCACTTCGGCTCTGGCCGAGGCTTTTAATAATAAGAGATGCACTTCGGCTTTAGCCGAGGCTTTTAATAATAAGAGATGCACTTCGGCTTTGGCCGAGGCTTTAGATAATAACAGATGCACTTCGGCTCTGGCCGAGGCTTTTAATAATAAGAGATGCAACTCGGCTCTGGCCGAGGCTTTTAATAATAAGAGATGCACTTGGCTTTGGCCGAAGCTTTAGATAATAACAGATGCACTTCGGCTCTGGCTGAGGCTTTTAATAATAAGAAATGCACTTCGGCTCTGGAAGAGCTTTTAATAATAAGAGATGCACTTCGGCTTTGGCCGAGGCTTTAGATAATAACAGATGCACTTCGGCTTTGATCGAGGCTTTAGATAATAACGGATGCACTTTGGCTCTGGCCGAGGCTTTTAATAATAAGAGATGCACTTCGGCTCTGGCCGAGGCTTTTAATAATAAGAGATGCACTTCGGCTCTGCCGAGGCTTTATGGAGCCATTCGGGCATGACAAGGCTTTAGGAACCATCGAGTGCATACCTGGTGGCGCCATGGCGCGGGGAACATTGCTCGGCCCTGCCGAGGTTCGGAGACTATTTGGAGATCACTCGGTTCAACCGGGGCTTGTAAGCTGCCCGAATTCGACCGAGGCTTTTACGCCGTTTGGCCCGGCCGGGGCTTGTAAGCTGCCCAAATCCGGCCAAAGGCTTGCAGATCACTTGGCTCCCAACCGTACTGGGAGTGCTCGGGCATACCGAGTCTTCGTGGAATAGGACCGGCCCAACCGAGGTACAGAGATTTAGCTTGGCCCTCGGGCGTACCGGGAGTGCTCGTCATACCGAGTCTTTGTTGAATAGGACTCGGCCCAGCCGAGGTACAGAGATTTAGCTTGGTCCCCGGGCATACCGGGAGTGCTCGGCCATACAGAGTCTTTGTGGAATAGGACTCAGCCCAGCCGAGTTATGGAGATTTAGCTTGGCCCCTGAGCGTACCGGGAGTGCTCGGCCATACCGAGTCTTTGTGGAATAGGACTCGACCCAGCCGAGGTACGAAGATTTAGCTTGGCCCCGGGCGTACCGGGAGTGCTCGGCCATACCGAGTCTTTGTGGAATAAGACTCGGTCCAGCCGAGGTACGAAGATTTAGCTTGGCCCCCGGGCGTACCGGAAGTGCTTGATCATATCGAGTCTTTGTGGAATAGGACTCGGCCCAGCCGAGGTACGGAGATTTTTGCTCAAGAATGCAGCTCGGTCATGCTGAGAATTGGTAAGCAGCATCTGTTTTTCATTATGACTTTTCGAAAAAATGATTGTAGCAATCATCACGGATCATAGAACAAGATGCCAAAACTATAAACAGGGCAAGTCTATAGAAAGTGTACCCTACCGATAGTATATGCAGAGATTATCTGAATTCCATGTCTAAGGAATAGATTTTTCGTTAGATCCTGGAGCTTGTAGGTATTGGGCCCGATGACTTCCGCCACTTGATAGGGGCCTTCCCAGTTTGGAGACAGCTTTCCTTGTTCCAGTGGCTTGGAGACGGATGCTTTCTGGAGGACAAGATCGCCAGGTGAGAAAGATTTCCCTTTAACTCTGGAGGCGTGATAGCGAGCCACTCTTTGTTGATAGGCACTACTTTGATCCGAGCTTTCTCTCTGATCTCCTCCACCAGGTCGAGGTTGGTGCGGAGCTGCTCATCATTAGTTTCCTCCGAGTAGCTCTCCACCAGCGGAGAGGGGAGTCCTATCTCTACGGGGATGACGGCTTCTGTGCCGAAGGCCATCCGGAACGGAGTCTCGCTTGTGGGAACTCTCTGGGTGGTGCGGTAGGCCCATAAGACGTGATGAAGTTCGTCTGCCCATCTGCCTCGGGCTCTGGCAAGCCGAATCTTGATCCCTTGAAGTAGGGTCCGATTAGTTACTTCGGCTTCTCCATTGGCTTGCGGATGCCCGACTGATGTGAGGTGGTGACAGATTCCATACTCTTCACAGAACTCTCAGAACTTAGGGTTATCAAACTGCTTACCATTGTCGGTGATGATGGTATGCGGGAGGCCGAAGCGACAAATGATGGATCTCCACACGAAGTCCTTAGCCCAAGCTTCGGTTATCTGGGCAACTGCCTCAGCCTTGTCCCACTTGGTGAAGTAGTCAATGGCGACGAATAAGGACTTTCTCTGTCCTGTGGCGAGAGGAAACGGGCCAAGGATGTCCATCCTCCACTTAGTAAAGGGTCAAGCAGAGGAAATAGGGACCAAGCTAGCGGAGGGGAGCCTCTGAATATTAGAATGCCTCTGACAAGGGTCGCAAACTCGGACGAGATCGTCAGCATCCTTTTGCATGGTGGCCAATAATACCCCTAGCGCAGCACCTTGTGGCATAAGGATCGGCTCTCCAGATGGTTGCCGCAAATTCCTCATGCACTTCCCGAAGAGCATAATCAGCCTCGGATGGGTGAAGGCACTTAAGCAGTGGCATGGAGAAGGACCGCTTATACAGTTGGTCATCGATCAGCACATAATGGGTGGCCTGCAATTTTAGCTTTTTTGCTTCCTTTCGGTCGGCTGGGAGAGACCCTTCTTTAAGATACTTAAATATGGGGTCGAACCAGGATGGTTCGACCTTGACCTGCATCACTCGGTCAGCCTCCGCGATGCTGGGCTTTTCCAGAATCTCTAGGGGAAACTTTCACTCGGAATCCATTGATTCTGTGGTTGCCAACCGGGACAATAGGTCAGTGCATGCATTCTCGGATCTTGGGATTTGAATGACTTCAAACTCGTGAAATGGGAAAGTAAGTCCCGCACCTCTTGAAGATAACGAATCATGTTCGCTCCCGGCCTCGAACTCACCCCGCACATGACCGGCCACCAACTAAGAGTCGGTAAAGACATTCAGCTTCTTCACTTTAAGGTCACGGGCAATTCGGAGTCCAGCGAGCAGAGCTTCATACTCGGCTTCATTATTGGAGGCTGAGAAGGAGAAGCGGATGCCTTATTCGAAGGTCGCCCCCTCTGGGCTGGTGAGGATTAAGCTAGCATCGGAGCCATTAACATTAGATGATCTGTCAATGTGGAGCAGCCACAGGGCATCAGATCTCGGATGCTCAGAGGAGTCTGGAGTGGAGCCATCCTCGGGGATAGTGCATTTGAGAAGGAAATCAGCTAGAACTTGGGCTTTGATGGCCGGGCGAGGTTGGTATCGGATGTCATGCTCGCTTAGCTCGAAGGCCCATTTGGTCATTCTCCTTGATGTCTCCGGACGATGGACCACCGCTTTGATGGATTGGTTGGTCAGGACAATCACAGAATGCGCTTGGAAATACGGTCACAGCTTCCGACCGAGTTATCAGGGCCAAAACCAACTTCTCGATCTGGGTGTACCTTGTCTCGGCGTCTCGGATAGTTTGCTGATATAATAGATTAGCTTTTGGGTCTTGTTCTCTTCTCTGACCAATACTAAGCGAATGGCGCCTTCGAAACTGCTAAGTACAGGAACAATATTTCCCCCAGATTCGAACTGCTGAGGAGGGGTGGAGAGCCGAGATACCTTTTGAGGTCCTCGAACGATTTCTGACATTCAGGAGACCATTAGAAATTATTAGCTGATCGGAGAGCTTTGAAGAAAGGGAGGTATCTCTCGGTTGACCGAGCCACGAAGCGGTTGAGTGCCGCGATCCTCCCAGTCAGGCGTTGGACTTCCTTGACGGACGCTGGAGGTGCCATTTGCTGAAGGGCCTAGATCTTCTGTGGATTGGCCTCAATGCCTCATTGGGAAACCATGAAGCCTAGAAACTTCACAAATTGATGCCGAAGGCGCACTTAGTCGGGTTGAGCTTCATTCGATATTTTCGGAGTTGTGAAGCTCTCCGAGAGATCCTCAATATGCTGGGATGCTTCCTTGCTTTTGACCAGCATGTCATCGATGTACACCTCCATGTTACGGCCGATCTGCTCCTTAAAGACCTTGTTAACTAGCCTTTGGTAAGTAGCACCTGCATTTTTCAGACCGAAAGGCATGACACGATAACAATAAGTACCTCGGTCGGTTATGAAGACAGTCTTCTCTTCATCCTCGGGCGCCATTCGGATTTGGTTGTAGCCCGAATAGGCATCCATGAAGGCCAGCATCTGGTGACCCGAAGTAGCATCTACAAGCTGGTCGATCCGGAGGAGAGGGAAGCTGTCCTTCGGGCATGCTTTGTTGAGGTCGGTGAAGTCGATGCAGATCTGCCACTTGCCGTTCGACTTCTTCACCATAACAACATTTGACAGCCAGCTAGGATAGTTTACCTCCCGAATGAAATTCGCCTTGATAAGCTTGTCAACTTCTTCCTCAATAGCCTTCTGTCGCTCTGGTGCGAAGCTCCTTTTCTTCTGCTTAATGGGCTGGGACATCTCGTCCACATTGAGACGGTGGACGAGAACGTTTGGGCTGATCCCTGGCATATCAGAGGCAGACCAGGCGAAGACATCAGCATTCTTTCGAAGAAAGTCAATCAGCTCCAGCCGAGGTTTCCCTTTAGTAGTGACCCGATCTTTATAGTTCGGTCGGGCCGGGCTTCATTCAGCGGTACCTCCTCAGCTCTTCGGCTACTCTCCTCGATGCTCGAAAAAATCCTCCCAAGCATCCAGCCCATCAACCTCGGGCAGTTTGGACTGAAGGCTGGTGACGAAGCATTGCCGAGCCATAGCTTAGCTTCCTCGAACTACCCCAATTCCCTGCTCGATAGGGAACTTCATGACTAGATGCGGGATGGAGATAGTAGATCTAAGGGATATTAGACCGGGTCTCCCAAAGATTGCATTGTAGGCGACCGAAGCTTGGTCACCAGAAATATGTGTGAACAGTGGCAACACAGGGCCAAGTTCCTGCTTGGACCGTCAAGGTCACGACTCCCTCTGGGGTAATAACATCGCCGGTGATCCCCATTAGGGTGGAGTCCACGGCTCGAAGACTCTCCCTGAGCAGTTACATTTTCGCAAACACATCGAGGTACAGAACATTGACAGAGCTCCCACTATCAATAAGAATCGGCTTACATCATAATTGTTTAGATTGAGAGATACAACCAGCGCATCATCATGCGGGAACTGTATCTTCTGGAGATCATCATTGGAGAAGGAGAGCTCATCAGTCTGTGCTCTATTTGGTGTGAATCTTCATCATTATCCCTCCAGCCCGACGGACTACCGACCGCCTCGATCACATTGATATGGCCAACAACCGACGGATTTGGAGGAGGAGGCTGCTGAGGCTCGGGATGGCAGTTACCCCCATTTCTTGGCTTGGGCGCTCCCTTGAATTGGTTCAATCTGCCCCGCTGGATGAGCCTCTCAATTTCATTCTTCAGCTGCCAGCATTCTTCGGTGTCGTGGCCATGGTCCCGATGGTAGCGGCAGTACTTGATGGGGTCTCTCCGAGTCGCATTCCCTCGGAGAGGTGGCAGTCGAGGGAGTTGGCGCTCTATCTCCATGAGGATCTGCGCCCTCGGGGCAGTGAGCGGGGTGAACCGGTTGAACCTCCTAGGCAGGCTCGGGTGCAATTCTTCGGCGGCAGCGGAGGAACCCTTTGGCGGCGAGGTGGGCTCAGCTGACGGATAGATCGGTGTTTGTCCGAGCCCTTGGACTCCTTCTTCCTTGCCAGCTCAGCGCGGGCAGTCCTCCATGATTCCTTGACTCTGGCGTACTTGTCCGCCAGGGCCATCATATCGGAGAGGTTCGGAGGGTAACTGACCTCCAACGCCAGATAGAAGTCACTCTCCTTTAACACTCCGCCCGCTAGGGCGGACATGGCCACCTCATGGTTAAGGTGATCCACTTCCAGCATGGCCATGTTAAATTGATCGAGATAATTCTTCAAGGATTCCCCTCTCTCTGCTTAACCTCGGAGAGGGAATCAGATCTCCATCGGTGACGGCGGCTGCTGATGAACTGGCTGATGAAGAGGCGACTCAGCTCATCGAATGAGCCAACGGAACCTGGTTTTAAGGCATTAAACAGGTTCGAGCAGACCCTCTAAGGGTGGAGGGGAAGGCGTGGCAGAGAATCGCATCTGATGCCCCATGGAACATCATGATCGATCAGAAGCTATTGATGTGGTCATCAAGATCGGAGGATCCGTGATAAGGCTCGATGGCGGGTAGCTTGACATGGGAGGGAATCACTTCCCCCATAATCTCCTTGATTTTGATGATTAATAAAAAGATATGAGTATATTCATTTTATTACTAATAGATTTAACAAGTGTTTCAGGGCTTAAAAAGATTTGATCAATCAAAAAGGATAAAGAAATGTTTTTGAATCAATTGCGAGAAGTATGTTTCAAAATTCAGAGCCTGGAGTCGACACCTAAAAGGTTTGGAGCCGACCCCATGGCGGATCAGATGCTTTCCTGATTTTTGGCACGGTCAGGAGTCGACACTCAGAGTTTCGGAGCCGACACTTACAGTCTCTGGAGCCGACTCCAATACGAGAACAGAAAGCATATTTTTGGACTACTCTGGAGCCGACACTTACAGTTTTTCGAGCCGACTCCGAATGCGACGAGCCGACACTTACCTTTTTCGGAGCGACTCCTCAACGAACTTTTACTTTCTATTTTTGGATACTCGACTTGGAGCCGACACCTGAAAAGTTGGAGCCGACTCCAACCTGTCAGGAATGGATTTTCAAAGTGTCAGAACGGCCTCCAACGGTAATTTTTTTCACCTAATCTCTAACGGATACTTTTCTTGTGTGTAGGAGGAATCCAAGGACAGAAATAATGGCTAGTTTTTCACCTAATCTTGGATAAAAGAAGAATCTATAAAAGGGGAGTCGTCCGTTTGAAAAAAGATGAACAAAGAAAAATAGAGAGAAAATAAATTGAAAAAATCCAGAAGTCTTGAGCAAGAAATCAAGAGGAAAGAGTTAAAGTTCAAATCCATCAACTCCAGAAAGCTCAAAGAGAAATCCAAGGCATTCAAGTTCAAAATCGAAGGATTTTCCAAAAGAAGAAAAAGAGAGCCAAAAGCCCTATTTTTTTCCAACTTCTCATCTGCAATCTTTGTGAAGAATCCGAGCTGAGGCCTGATTCAACATCTCAAAGGAGAAGAGGGAAAAGAAGAAAAGCTCAAATCAACTCTGCTTCAAACAGGCTTTTCTAACCTTGTTTATTTATATTGAATATTTGCTCATTTGAGGAGCTGTTTGTTATTGTAAACTCTATTCTCATTTTTTTGCTAGTTCAATCAGGGGGATTGAATTAGTGGAGGTAGTATACCTCGGGTCAAGCTAGATTAGCTTGGGTTTGGGTTTTGTGCTGGTGAGCCCGGAAAACCAGCTGGGTTCGTTGTGATCCCGTGGGAAACAACAAGTTTTGAGTTGTGAGCTTGTAAAACAACTCGGCTGTAATCTAGTAGATTATAGTGTGGACCCAAGTGGTACTTGGGAGTGGACGTAGGTGTTGGATACACCGAACCACTATAAAATCTTGTGTTTGCCGTGTTTTGATTCTCTCTCTCTATCTCTTTGTTTGTGGTTAATATTTATCCTGCACTTAATCTTGTGTATTCCAAAGCCAATCATTTTAAAAAGTTAAATTTTTTAAGAACCCAATTCACCCCCCCTCTTGGGTTGCCATCTGGGCCAACAATTGGTATCAGAGCAAGTGCTCATTTGAATTTGGTCTAACGATCAAGAGCTAAAGATCCAAATGGCAGCTCAAGCTAGCTCATCTTATTTAGAAGGTCAATCCACTAATCGACCTCCTTTATTTAATGGAACTAATTATAGTTATTGGAAAGCTAGGATGAAGATTTTTATTCAAGCACTTGACTATGACTTATGGGGAATCATAGTTAATGGTCCACACACACCCACAATTAGAGTAGACAACATGGTGATTCCTAAACCGAAACGGAATGGGATGAACATGATAAGAAGTTGGCTCAGCTCAATGCTAAAGCCATGAATGTTTTGTATTGTTCATTGGATGCAAATGAATTTAATCGAATTTCTACATGTATTTCCGCAAAAGAAATTTGGGATAGATTAGAAGTTACCCATGAGGGTACTAATCAAGTAAAAGAATCAAAAATTAATATTTTGGTGCATAAATATGAACTATTTAGCATGGAACAAACTGAAAAATTACATGCATGTACACAAGATTCACTGATATTGTTAATGGCTTGAAAAGTCTTGGTAAGACTTATACTAATTCTGAAATTGTGCGTAAAATTCTTAGGTCACTTCCAAGATCATGGGAAGCGAAGGTGACTGCAATCCAAGAAGCCAAGGATTTAAATGTTTTACCTTTGGAGGAGCTACTTGGATCTTAATGACTCATGAGCTGACTATGAAACAACATCAAGAGGAGGAAGTCAAGAAGAAGAAAACTATTGCCCTCAAGGCTGCAGAAAGTGAGGAAAGCTGCAGTGATGGTGATGATGATGAGGAGACTGCACTCCTTGCAAAGAAATTCAAAAGGTTCATGCAAAGAAGGAGACCCTTCCACAAGAAAAAGTCTGGAACAAAAATGGAAGGAGAAAAAGAGAAAGAGAAGGACAAAAAAAAGAAAAAGAGCCCTTAATATGTTATGAGTGCAAGAAACCGGGGCATTTCAGATATGACTGTCCTCAATTGAAGAAAGTCTACAAGAAGAAGAAGAAGGCTTATGTTGCAACATGGAGTGATAGTGAAGAATCCTCTTCCGAGGAGGAACAAAAGGAAGTTGCCAACATTTGCTTTATGGCAAACGACGACATTGAGGTAAGTTCTGAAAACCTTATGATGATTTTACTTTTGAAGAATTATATGATGCATTTAATGAGTTAGTAAGAGATTTTAAGGTTCTGAAAAAGAAAAACAAATCATTGAAAAATGATAATCTAAATCTTGTCAACGAAAAAGATAATCTTACTCATGAAGTTGAAAAATTGAAATCAGAAAATGAAGCTTTGATTGAAGAAAAAGGATCAATTTCCAATGAAAATGATAGATTAAAGAAGGAAGTTGATAAATATAAAAATATAGTTGATAAATTTACATATAGTTCTGAAAAACTTAATTTATTATTGAGCAATCAAAGAGCTATATTTGATAAGGCTGGATTAGGTTATAGGCCTAACATAAAACAAAAGTATGTCAAAAACTTCTTTAGAAAAGAACAAGATAAAAATGAAGTTTTATGTCATTATTGTAACAAAAAGGGACACAAAGCCTTTGAATGTAATTTTAAGAAAATTAACAAGAATTTAAGTAGTAAAGGAAGAAAATATGGGTTCCAAAAGGAACAATCTTTATTGCTACTAACCATGAAGGACCCAAGAAGGCTTGGGTACCTAAATATAAGACTTGATCATTTTTGCAGGAGTGTCTTGCGGCCAAAAGATCAAAGCGAAAGTGGTATCTCGATAGTGGCTGCTCAAGACACATGACGGGTGACAAGGATCAATTCATCACCCTTGAAAGCAAAAAGGGAGGAGTTGTTACGTTTGGTGACAATGGCAAAGGCCAGATCATGGGATTTGGTAAAATTCAAATAACTCCCTCCACATTTATTGAAAATGTCTTATATGTTAATGGTTTAAAGCATAATCTAATTAGTATTAGCCAATTGTGTGATAAAGGTTTCAAAGTATCATTTGAAGCTTCTATTTGCACTGTTTCTAATCCCATTGATAATAGCATTGTATTTATTGGAAATAGAAATGGCAATGTGTACTTGATTGATTTAGACAATTTGTCCACTAGTAATCATTGCTTAGTTGCTAATAATGCTAATATGAATGAGATTGGATGGCTGTGGCATCGTAGATTAGGTCATGCAAGCACACACCTAATTTCAAAATTAATCAGAATGGATTTAGTAAAAGGCCTTCCACAACTAGATTTTGAAAATAACAAAATCTGTGATGCATGTCAATTTGGAAAACAAACTAGAAACTCTTTCAAAACTAAAAACATTGTTTCCACTTCTAGGCCACTTGAACTACTTCACATGGATCTCTTTGGACCTACTAGAACCACTAGTCTAGGAGGAAAGAAATATGGTCTTGTGATTGTAGATGATTATTCTAGATACACTTGGGTATTATTTTTAGCTCATAAAGATGAGACCTTTCCAATATTTTTGAAATTCTTCAAGAAGGTCACAAATGAGAAAAACAACACCATAGTGTCTCTTAGAAGTGATCATGGCACTGAATTTGAAAATCATTTATTGAAAACTTTTGTATTGAAAATGGCATCCATCATAATTTCTCTGCACCTAGGACACCACAACAAAATGGAGTTGTAGAAAGAAAAAATAGAACCTTAGAAGACATGGCCCGTACCATGCTATGTGAAAGCAACCTACCAAAGTACTTCTGGGCGGAAGCTATAAACACGGCATGTTACATTCTTAATAGAGCTTTAATTAGGCCAATCCTTAAGAAAACTCCTTATGAACTATGGAATAATAGAAAACCAAATATTAGTTATTTTCATGCATTTGGTTGTAAATGTTTCATTCATAATAATGGTAAAGATAATCTAGGAAAATTTGATGCAAAATCAGATGAAGGCATATTCTTAGGATATTCAACATCTAGCAAAGCCTACAGAGTGTTTAACAAGAGAAACTTAATTGTAGAAGAATCTATTCATGTAGTTTTTGATGAATCTTTAGCATCGAGTTCAGGAAAGATTGATGATGAGGAAGATACAAACATATTAGAAAGGGATATTGAAAAATTGAATATAGATGTATCTTCAGATCATGAACAAGGAGCTAAAGATGATGATTCTCCTAGTGTTGATGTTGTTGATGCAAATCATAATGATGTAGATCTTCCTAGAGATTGGAGATATGCCTATGGTCATCCAAAAGAATTAATTATAGGTGATCCATCTCAAGGAGTAAGAACTAGATCATCAATGAGAAACATCAATAATCATCTTGCATTTGTATCTCAAATTGAACCTAAAACCATTGAAGAGGCTGAAAAAGATAATAATTGGTTGTTAGCTATGCAAGAGGAATTAAATCAATTTACTAGGAATAATGTCTGGTCCTTAGTTGATAGACCTAAAGATCATTCAGTCATAGGATCAAAATGGGTATTTAGAAATAAATTAGATGAAAATGGCATAGTAATTAGAAACAAAGCTAGATTAGTGCAAAAGGATATAATCAAGAAGAAGGAATTGATTTTGATGAAACTTTTGCACCTGTAGCTAGATTAGAAGCAATTAGATTACTCGCATTTGCATGTCATATGCATATCAACTTATTTCAAATGGATGTTAAAAGTGCATTTTTAAATGGATTTATAAATGAGGAAGTTTTTGTTGAACAACCACCTGGTTTTGAAGATCATGAATTTTCAAATCATGTTTTTAAATTGCACAAAGCACTATATGGTTTAAAGCAAGCTCCTAGAGCTTGGTATGATAGATTAAGCAAATTTCTGATTGAAAATGATTTCACTAGAGGAAATGTAGACAAAACCTTATTTTTGAAAAGAAAAGACAAGATTTATTAGTAGTACAAATATATGTTGATGATATTGTATTCGGTGCTACTAACAATCTCTTGTGTCAAGAATTTGCTAAGTTAATGCAGGGTGAATTCGAAATGAGCATGATGGGAGAACTCAACTTCTTCCTAGGACTTCAAATCAAGCAAAGCAAAGAGGGGATTTTCATCAACCAAGCAAAATACACAAAGGAACTTCTCAAGAAGTTTGGAATGGAGTCAATCAAACCCCTTGGAACACCTATGAGTCCTTCATGCAAATTAGACAAAGATGAAGATGGTAAGAAAGTAGATCAAAAGTACTATAGAGGTATGATCGGATCTCTACTTTACTTAACTGCAAGTAGACCAGATATCATGTTTGCTGTTTGTCTATGTGCTAGATTTCAATCTGAACCTAAAGAATCTCACTTAATTGCAGTGAAAAGAATCTTAAGATATCTAAGTGGAACTAAAAATGTAGGATTATGGTATTCTAGAGACTCAACACTAAACTTGATTGCATATTCTGACTCTGACTATGCTGGATGTAAACTAGATAGAAAAAGTACAAGTGGTGCATGTCAATTCTTAGGAAGTAACTTAATCTCTTGGTTTAGCAAAAAGCAAAATTCGGTTGCATTATCAACTGCTGAAGCAGAATATGTTGCAGCTGGAAGTTGCTGTGCTCAAATCCTTTGGATTAAGCGACAACTTGAAGATTATGGCATAACACTTGATAAAACTCCTATTAGATGTGATAATACAAGTGCAATAAATTTAACTAAAAATCCAATTCAACATTCAAGAACCAAACACATTGAAATTAGATATCACTTTATAAGAGAACATGTAGCTAATAATGAAATTTGTCTTGATTATGTTAATACTGAAGAACAATTAGCTGACATATTTACAAAACCTTTGAGTGAAGAGAGATTTTGTTATCTTAGAGGTGAATTAGGGATTTGTGACCCTTTGGAATGATTTTGAAACCCTTAAGGAATGACTATCTAGATCTCTATTAATTTCCTGAGATTCCTTTCATATTTTAAGGACAATTTATCTAGTCATCTATGCAATTTGATTCTTCATATTCCAAAGATTTTTTCAAAAATTTATTGACCTTATTTTGACAAGTTTCGGATGTTTGAAACTCATTTATTTTTCTCTGAAACTGTCAGTGGAGTCGACACCTCAATTTGAGGAGTCGACACCTCTTCTGTGTCGCTCTCGGTCCTTGACCTTGGAGCCGACACCCGTATAAGTGGAGCCGACTCCAGTTCGAGCGCTAACTGTGTTAGCGACTTGGAGTCGACACCCGACTTTGCGGGAGTCGACACCTGGTGGTCCCAAATTGACTTTATTAGGGCAGAGTCGACACCTTCGTCATTTCTATCGTTTCCAATCCCTTTCCATACTCTCTCCAAACTCTCAAAACCTCCCTAAGCCAAATTCTCCTCAAATCAAACATTCCCAAGGATTTCTATGGCACCTAAGCGGAGAGGATCGGTTCTTGGAGCTCCCGTAACCACCGGGAAGCGTACGGCTCGGCGTCCCGTCCGTGAGTCTCCAAGCGACGATTCTTCCTCAACTCCTTCAGATAATCCTGGTCCCTCATCTCCACAGGTAGATACTTTAGCGGGAGAGTTATTACTATGGGTAGAAAAGTAGATTTTGATTTCTTGAGGCCGAGGGATTTTCTATTGGAAGACAAATTAAAGAGCTTGGCTGGGACAAGGTCTGTTCTTTGGATGTTCCCACTTATCCGGCCCTAGTTAAGGAATTCTATTTCAATTTATCAAGGGGAGATGGTGGGATTATCAGTTCTGTTAGAGGGAAGAGAGTTCACCTTACCTTTCAGAGTTTAGGACATCTTCTGAGCATCCCTGTCACTGGATTAGTTGCTGACATTCATAGTGAGAGGTCTGATGCATTATCAAGGATGTTAGGAAGAGAAGTGTCTGAATTTGAAGAAGTTAGGGCTAATCAGTTGCCCTTGGAGCTTAGATTACTTCACAACATCTGTAGTAGGATCTTATTCCCTAAGACTGGCCGATTTGAGTATGTCTCAGAGCGAGACATTGTAGTTATGGACAGTTCTGACTGGTCAGCCTATTAACCTTGCTGGGATGATGATTTTCTATGGCTGAGGCTGGGGGCAAAAGGAGATCTGCCCTATGGTATGATTTTGACTATGGTGTTTAGAAGTCAAGGTATTGTAATTTCTGATAATGAGCCATCAAAGAACCTTAGACACACTGATTACTATAGCTTGGCTACTGTGCACCGGATGGGCTTTGTGAAGTTAATGGTCAATGGGAGAGGAAAGGTCATCTGGATGAGAGAGCCGCTGACATTAGGACTTCTGCACCATCTGAGGTTGGTCCATCAGCGAGGCATCCTTCACCAGAGCCTAGCAGATCTTCACCACCTCCTGCTCCTGCTCCAGTTCCTGTACCGCCACCTATGTCATCTGTCGGATTTTCAGATATTCAGTTAGAGCAACTCAAAAGTTTATTTGCTGCTCAAAAAGAAGAAATGAAGACAGAGTTTGATAGCCAATTTATGAATTTGAAAGAAACCCTTTACTCTTTGGATGATCGCATTAGAATGATTGAGTCTACCCTTGGTTCCTCTGCTGAATCCTTAAAGAATGATCTCAAGAACATATTTGAAGAGCTTAAGGATATTGGTGGAGACTCAGAGACTTACTCCAAATGCAATGCTGAGCTTCAGGACAAATTATGACTGCATGTGCATTTGTTGATAGAAGACTAAAGGAATTTGTAAGGACTCAAGTGAAGGGATGGCAAGGATTGTAGAAGAATTGCAAAGACTTATTAGAACTAATTTTGATTATCTTGTAATGAAGTGTCTTTGATAATTAGTCTAGTTTGATGTTGATTTATCTTGAAGCTTTAATGTAATGATGTATAGCTTGATGTTTGATATAGTAGAGTTTCATGTTGTAATATTTGACTTTTGATGTAATGAACTTATCTTATACTTAATGAATATCTTTTGATCCTTGAAAAATCTATCAATTTTGTCATTTTACTTAACCCTTCTTGATCTTTTTGTTGATTACAAAAAAGGGGGAGAGTTATGTAAGCATTTCCTAATCGTATATGCATTGAATGTAAAACAAAAAAGAGGGGAGAAATATTTAGCTTTTGTATATGCATTGGATCAAGTAAGCTCAATTAAGCTTAATTTATTGGTATCTAATTAACTGCACATAAGGAGAGGCAATTAAAATTGGTATCAAACATTAAAATTTTCTGTTAAAAGGAAGAACAATTGTTAAATTGACATCATAGGGGGAGCTACCTCATTCAGGGGGAGCTTACCTGTGAGGGACAAACATTTGAGAAAATTGGAGTGAGAATCCTATTGTTTACTCATGCATATACTCAATGTTTTTATAATCATCAAAAAGGGGAGATTGTTGACCCAATTATTGATTTTGATGATTAATAAAAAGATATGAGTATATTCATTTTATTACTAATAGATTTAACAAGTGTTTCAGGGCTTAAAAAGATTTGATCAATCAAAAAGGATAAAGAAACGTTTTTGAATCAATTGCCAGAAGTATGTTTCAAAATTCAGAGCCTGGAGTCGACACCTAGAAGGTCTGGAGCCGACCCCATGGCGGATCAGATGCTTTCCTGATTTTTGGCACGGTCAGAGTCGACACTCAGAGTTTCGGAGCCGACACCTAGATTTCAGGAGCCGACACTTACAGTCTCTGGAGCCGACTCCAATACGAGAACAGAAAGCATGTTTTTGGACTACTCTGGAGCCGACACTTACAGTTTTTCGGAGCCGACTCCCGAATGCGACGAGCCGACACTTACCTTTTTCGGAGCCGACTCCTCAACGAACTTTTACTTTCTATTTTTGGATACTCGACTTGGAGCCGACACCTGAAAAGTTGGAGCCGACTCCAACCTGTCAGGAACGGATTTTCAAAGTGTCAGAACGGCCTCCAACGGTAATATTTTCTCACCTAATCTCTAACGGATACTTTTCTTGTGTGTAGGAGGAATCCAAGGATAGAAATAACGGCTAGTTTTTCACCTAATCTTGGATAAAAGAAGAATCTATAAAAGGGGAGTCCGTCCGTTTGAAAAAAAAGAACGAAAAAAAATATAGAGAAAACAAATTGAAAAATCCGAGAAGTCTTGAGCAAGAAATCAAGAGGAAAGAGTTAAAGTTCAAATCCATCAACTCCAGAAAGCTCAAAGAGAAATCCAAGGCATTCAAGTTCAAAATCGGAGGATTTTCCAAAAGAAGAAAAAGAGAGCCAAAAGCCCTTTTTTTCCCAACTTCTCATCTGCAATCTTTGTGAAGAATCCGAGCTGAGGCCTGATTCAACATCTCAAAGGAGAAGAGGAAAAGAAGAAAAGCTCAAATCAACTCTGCTTCAAACAGGCTTTTCTAACCTTGTTTATTTATATTGAATATTTGCTCATTTGAGGAGCTGTTTGTTATTGTAAACTCTATTCTCATTTGTTTTTGCTAGTTCAATCAGGGGGATTGAATTAGTGGAGGTAGTATACCTCGGGTCAAGCTAGATTAGCTTGGGTTTGGGTTTTGTGCTGGTGAGCCCGAAAAACCAGCTGGGTTCGTTGTGATCCCGTGGGAAACAACAAGTTTTGAGTTGTGAGCTTGTAAAACAACTCGGCTGTAATCTAGTAGATTATAGTGTGGACCCAAGTGGTACTTGGGAGTGGACGTAGGTGTTGGATACACCGAACCACTATAAAATCCTTGTGTTTGCGTGTTTTGATTCTCTCTCTCTATCTCTTTGTTTGTGGTTAATATTTATCCTGCACTTAATATTGTGTATTCCAAAGCCAATCGTTTTAAAAGGTTAAATTTTTTAAGAACCCAATTCATCCCCCCCCCTCTTGGGTTGCCATCTGGGCTAACAGGCTCCCTCCTGGGTGGACCTGCAAAACAGTCCTCACGCAAGAGGCATTGGGGGTGGCCCTCTATGGAAGACCCTCGACGCTCAAGTCAGCGGAGATCAACAACGAACAAATATGGGGAAAAGGCTCTCGCTGACAAGTCCCTCTGGGGTGGCCTTTTGGGAGCTCCGAGCAGAGCGTTAATGGCGAAAAGGGGATGAGCAGAGATGGAGTGAGAGTAATGCCCTTACCTTAGAGAATCTAGGACTATGCTATTTATAGGTGATCGCCTGATTCTTTGGGCACGTCATAGGAGGTCTGGAAGTTGTTGGGATTTGAGGCTGATTCAAATCAGGCTGTTGTGAGGCCAGTAGGATCCATATCTGGTTAGTTAGAGGATCGATGGCCAAAGGGGGCTATCCGGTGCTTTGAGATTAAGCGATCATATAGGCTCTAGGTCGTTTCCGGTTGTATAGGCATGATTGCCTATGTGGATCCTTGTTCGGTCATCGTGATTCCGCAGAGGTAGGTGCATGAGTGCCTCGGTCGGGCTGAGGCACAGAGATCGGCCTGATCCACCAAAGTATGGAAATGCTCGGTTTGCCGAGGCATGACAAAGGACTAAGCTAGGCGTAAGGACGGTTTGATTCCGCAGAGGTATTGATATCGCTCGAGCAGGCCGAGTTATGGATCGCTCAGGCTTGGGCCGAGAGATATGGATCGCTCGAACTAGGACCGAGAGTAGCGATAGCTCGGCTAGCGAGGCATAGAGATCGCTCGGGCTGGGGCCGAGAGATAGGGATAGCTCGACTAGAGCCGAGAGATAGGGATCGTTCGGACTAGGACCGAGACATATGGATAGCTCGACATAGAGATCGCTCAGACTAGGACCAGACATATGGATCGCTCGGACTAGGACCGAGACATATGGATAGCTCGGCTAGCGAGGCATAGAGATCGCTCGAACTGGGGCCGAGAGATAGGGATAGCTCGGCTAGCGAGGCATAGAGATCGCTCGGGCTGGGGCCAAGAGATAGGGATAGCTCGGCTAGAGCCGAGAGATAGGGATCGTTCGGACTAGGACCGAGACATATGAATAGCTCGGCTTAGGACCGAGACATAGAGACGTAATCTGTACTCGAGAATCCTTGGTTAGCCGAGGGGCTAAGGAGCCTCGATCCACCGAGGTATAATGGTTGGCTCATTTCTTACGGGCACCGCGCGACGAGTGGGAGTCAGGGCTGATCCAAACTCTTTGCACGGTTATCAATGCAATGTCGATTTTATCCCTCAAAAGAGCCCATTCAAATCTAATATTTTTACATGTTTAAAAAGTCAAAATATTAACTTTTGAACTAGTTTTTTTTATTTTATAATTAAAATCATAATTTATTACAAATACATTTAATAAGTAAAAAAATCTAAATCTTTTTATTTTTATTATAAATGATTTTTTTAAAAGAATAAACAAACTCTTATATTTTAAGTTCTTTGATTTTTAATTTCTTTTTTATAAAAGAACATTTTTTGATTTTTTTTAGTTTTCTACCATTTTTAAAGCTATATTTTTGAAAAAAAAATATTTTTATTTACTAAATATAATTTTTTTAGAAATAAAAATTAAAAATAGAATTATATTTAAAAATCAAGCATAATCCTAAATAACCCATATCATTTTTTTTCTACAATAATTCGAGGAGCACTCCTAACCCTAAGGAATGGAACCAAAATATCATTTAGCTATGTGGCCCTATATCTTTTGTTATTTTGTAATCTGCAACCCCAACGACTTGCAATAACTGAAACGCTTAAAAAAGTAAAAAATAAAACAAATAAATAATAATAAAACTAAGCCATCCAAAATTTCTGCAAGTAGGTGGCCTGCCATCAAAAAACATGGCTTCGGTCTACCAGTCTACCCACGTACAGCTCCAATCGCGCGGGGCACTAATTCTGTTTCATAGAGATTTTGTGTCGTGAACTTGGCGTGTCAAGCCCTGCCTTCCCTTGGCTATTTGTGTCTCTAAGACCCAAAGGTGTCAAGCAGATCGGATCAATTCGGTCTCCATATGGCACGGCACAACATGGCTCAACTGCTACAGAACCATATTAGGCTGCCCTTCAAAACCTGTAGGCCATGCTAGTCCCATCCCATCATGAAAAAGCCTTGCTGCAACGGGTTTATGAAACAAAAACTGCACCGCGCTCGATGATTAGCATGCATCACATGCATATACATGCTAAAAAAAAAAGACTTTGCTTTAGCACACGCATGCACACATAACATGCCCCAATCATCGGGGCCGGTGCATGCTTGCTGCACCGCTCCCAGCACAGCAAGACTTCCTCCCACCATGAGCTAACAAGGCATGTCCTGTGGCCCACATGTGAGCATGATCGATATCAATGGACGAAGTTTTTGTACACCGTCTTCGATGATCTGCATCAGACACGATGATTCATTCGTGCATAAGTTCATGTCGAGAGGTTTACTCATGGGTTCTGATGACGCCCAATCACCGATCCTGAACATCGGGAACGAAGTGCTTCTCCAACCTTCGCTTCACCGGGTTGCCCGCAAAGAAGTCCCAAGACCGAGAGGATTCTCCGGTGGGACCCTCCGACGCCCAAGTCAGTGCTCTGGGCAACAGCCGTGAGCTTGAGGAAGCTCGAAAGAGAAAGAGAGAGAGGCTCAGAGAAGAGCTCTCTGTGAGCAAGAATGAGCGTTTAAGAGTATTGTTGTGGTTATCAGTTCTTAGTCTCGTTCAGTTCAGTTACCTGGTCGGAGGTCCCTCTTACCCATTTTATAGGTGATTAGAGTTTGTCTGGCTTGACTAGTTGAGGCCTTCTAATGATGACCTTGATGGGTGAAGTGTCAGAGCTGATGTTTGTGAGGCATGGGGTTCTACCACTTGTCAGAGCATTTAAGATGATGGCAGCAATAACAAAGCTTGCTTCCTTCTTTGATATGTCAGGACTGCAGGTCAAGTCCCATCAAAGTGGGCGGCCGCAGCTGGTTGGTGGGTCCTGTCCCATTGGAGAGGGGAAAGCCGAGGCCATCCTCCCCGGCAGGAAGTGCCGGGGCGGGGCCAGCCAGGGATGGCTGGGGCCGGCCCGGCTGGCTCGGAGATGCCAGGACCGAGAAGGGCCGGCCAGGATGGCCAGGGATGACTCGGCGGGCCTGAAGATGTCGGGGCCGAGAGGGGCCGGCCAAGGATGGCCGGGGCCGACTCAGCAGGCACGGAGATGCCGGGGCCGGCTGGGAAGTGCCGGGGCCGGTCGGAAGGGCCGAGCCGCCTAGCTTGGACATGACGGGGGCCGGCTAGGAGAGTGCCGGGCCGCTTGGCTTGGACACGCTGGGGGCCGGCTAAGAAAGTGCCGGGACCGGCTGGGAGGTGCCGGGCCGCCTAGCTTGGACACGCCGGGGGCCGGCTAGGAAAGTGTCGGGGCCGGCTGGGAGGTGCCGGGGCCGCCTAGCTTGGACACGTGGGGGCGGCTAGGAAAGTGCCGGGCCGCTTGGGAGGTGCCGGGGCCGCCTATCTTGGACACGCCGGGGGCCGGCTAGGAAAGTGACGGGCCACTTGGGAGGTGCCGGGGCCGCCTAGCTTGGACACGCCGGGGGCCGGCTAGGAAAGTGCCGGGCCGCTGGAAGGTGCCGGAGCCGCCTATCTTGGACACGCCGGGACCGGCTAGGAATGTGCCGGGCCGCTTGGGAGGTGCCGGGTGTCGGCCTATCTTGGACATGCCGAGGGCCGGCTAGGAAAGTGCCGGGCCGCTTGGGAGGTGCGGGTGTCGTCCTATCTTGGACACGCCGGGGGTCGGCTAGGAAAGTGCCGGGCCGCTTGGGAGGTGCCGGGTGTCGGCCTTGGAGGTGTCGGCTATGGAGCTGCCGGCCATGGAGCAACCGGACATGGAGCTATCGGCCTTGGAGCTGTCGGCCTTAGAGCTATCGGCCTTGGAGCTGCCGGCCATGGAGTTGTCGGCCTTGAAGCTGTCGGCCTTGGAGTTGTCGACCATGGAGCCGTCGGCCTTGGAGCTGTCGGCCATGGAGCTTAGAGCAATTGGGTGCGCGTGGCTTTATGAGGCCATAAACGCTATCGTGGCCGAATGCCCTTTGGAGGCCAAAGGGGGGCTCCGTCGGTTTCCTTCCTTCATGGTTCTCTAACGGCATTGGATCAGCCACATCAGATGCCCCCTCGCCCCTGAGTCGAAGCGGGTCCATCCCAGCAAGGCGAAAGGGGCGTTACCTCCCAAGTGGCTGATCCTCGCCTGACTTTGGGTCTTTATCCTTTGACATGAAGTTTGGATGTGGGTCCCCGTTCAAATGCTGTTGAGGCAAAGAGCCAATGATGCTGCAATGATGCTCCTAAGACAGAGGGAGCCGCTGAGGCTGCAATAATGTTAGTTCTTTGTTGGAGGAATTTGTCTCCTTCTGCTTCATTTTGGGAGGCTCCACGTTTGTGGCATTTGTTGGTGAGCTTGGTGGGGCTCTTTACTTTTGGCGTGAAGTTTAGAGGTGGGTGCCCGTCAACTGTGAGCTAAGGAGTTGGCCTCTCCCAGCTGTGAGCTATCTTGGGGCCTCTTGATAGCTGAAAGTAACCAGCGATATGTTGCAAGTGTACAATTTAAACAAAGGTATTACCCGATTGGCCGTTGGCCGCTAATGCAGGGCTGAAGCCGCTGAGGCTGAAATGAAGCCGTTGAGGCTGTGACGAAGCTGCTGAGGCAAAGTTGAGGACATTGAGTGCCTTTTGAACCCTGAAGGGCGACCTGAGAGTTGAAAGTCGTTAGGAGCCTTTTTAACCCCGAAGGGCGACCTGAGAGTTGAGAGTCATCACGAGCCTTTTTAACCCCGAAGGGCGACCTGAGAGTTAAGAGTTGTTAGGAGCCTTTTTAACCCGAAGGGCGACCTGAGAGTTGAGAGTCGTCAGGAGACTTTTTAACCCCGAAGGGCGACCTGAGAGTTGAGAGTCATCAGGAGCCTTTTTAACCCCGAAGGGCGACCTAAGAGTTGAGAGTCGTCAGGAGCCTTTTTAACCCCGAAGGGCGAACTGAGAGTTGAGAGTCGTCAGGAGCCTTTTTAACCCCGAATGGCGACCTGAGAGTTGAGAGTCATCAGGAGCCTTTTTAACCGAGCTGGCTTCGGGCTTTAGCGCCGATGGTACATCGGGTTTTGAGTGCCGATCGGAGTCGGGCTTTTTGGATCCGATGGTACACCGGTCTTCGGTGCCAATGGTACATTGGGCTTCTGGGACGCCAACGCGAGGTTGGTCTTCCCTGCATGACATTTTTAAGTATTAATGAATGAAAATTGTCTTAGGTGCAGTGTACTTAGCTCTTGTAGCACCCCTTTTTCTTATGTGGATTTGAGCCTTTCTGCCCGCTGGTGGTCCGCCCCCCCAGGGAATCAAGTTGGGACGGAGCCTGGAGTTGGTTGATGACCAGCTCCTCTCCGAAATGAAGTTGGGGACCCATCTTCGAAGTGCGGTGAAGAGAGAGATGGGATCCAGAGCCGGGGATGCTGGAGCGGAGCCACAGACAAGGGTCGGAGTCGGACTCGGGAGCCAGAGGTCACCGAGGGAAGCCCGGGCAGCTAGCGGCCGTTGAAGACGAACGGCCCGGAGAGTCCGCTGAAGACGGACGGCTAGAAGAGAGTGAGGCCATGAAATATCGCTCCCGTAGCTTTTGGGCAGCTGCCATTGATGTTTGGACTTGCAGAGTAAGGGTGGCATGATGCTCTGCCTGAATGGCCCGAGATAGTGGTGACGATGGGGCAGAGAGCCAGCCTCTTGTCGGTCAACTCGTTGAGGGTGCCCCCCAGCGTTACTGGTGGAAGCTCCATGGGTCTTTGTCATCACCATATTTTTATCCACCATTATTGTCGTAGAGGGAGTGAGAGCTTGTAGCTTAGTGTCACGGAACTCTGCTTTCTTCCCCCTTCCTGGCGCGCCAATCTGATGACGCCCAATCACCGATCCTGAACGTCGGGAATGGAGTGCTTCTCCAACCTTCGCTTCACCGGGTTGCCCACAAAGAAGTCCCAAGACTGGAGAGGATTCTCCGGTGGGATCCTCCGACGCCCAAGTCAGTGCTCTGGGCAACAGTCGTGAGCTTGAGGAAGCTCGAAAGAGAAAGAGAGAGAGGCTTAGAGAAGAGCTCTCTGTGAGCAAGAATGAGCGTTTAAGAGTATTGTTGTGGTTATCAGTTCTTAGTCCCGTTCAGTTCAGTTACCTGGTCGGGGGTCCCTCTTACCCATTTTATAGGTGCTTAGAGTTTGTCTGGCTTGACTAGTTGAGGCCTTGTAATGATGACCTTGATGGGTGAAGTGTCAGAGCTGATGTCTGTAAGGCATGGGGTTCTACCACTTGTCAGAGCATTTAAGGTGATGGCAGCAATGGCAGAGCTTGCTTCCTTCTTTGATATGTTAGGACTGTAGGTCAAGTCCCATCAAAGTGGGTGGGTGCAGCTGGTTGGTGGGTCCTATCACATCGGAGGGGGAAAGCTGGGGCCGTCCTCCTGGCCAGGAAGTGCCGGGGCAGGGCCGGCCAGGGATGGCTGGGGCCGGCCCGGCCGGCTTGGAGATGCCGGGGCCGAGAAGGGCTGGCCAGGATGGTCGGGGACGACTCGGCGGGCCTGAAGATGCCCGGGCCGAGAGGGGCCAGCCAAGGATGGCCAGGGCCGACTCGGCGGGCACAGAAATGCCGGGGCCGGCTGGGAAGTGCCAGGGCCGGCCGGAAGGGGCCGGGGCCACCTAGCTTGGACACGATGGGGGCCGGCTAGGAGAGTGCCGGGCTGCTTGGCTTGGACACGCCGGGGGCCGGCTAGGAAAGTGCCGGGACCGGCTGGGAGGTGCCGGGGCCGCCTAGCTTGGACATGTCGGGGGCTGGCTAGGAAAGTGTCGGGCCGCTTGGGAGGTGCCGGGGCTGCTAGCTAGCTTGGACACGCCGGGGGCCGGCTAGGAAAGTGCCGGGCCGCTGGGAGGTGCCGGGGCCGCCTATCTTAGACACGCCAGGGGCCGGCTAGGAAAGTGCCGGGCCGCTTGGGAGGTGCCGGGTGTCGACCTATCTTGGACACATCGGGGGCCGGCTAGGAAAGTGCCGGGCCACTTGGGAGGTGCCGGGTGTCGGCCTTGAGGCGTCGGCCATGGAGCTGCCAGCCATGGAGCTACCGAACATGGAGCTATCGGCCTTGGAGCTGTCGGCCTTGGAGCTGCCGGCCATGGAACTGTCGGCCTTGGAGCTGTTGGCCATGGAGCTTAGAGCAATTGGATGTACGTGGCTTTATAAGGCCATAAACGCTATCGTGGCCGAAGGGCCCTTTGGAGGCCAAAGGGGGGCTCCGTCGGTTTCCTTCCTTCATGGTTCTCTAACGGCGTTGGATCAGCCACATTAGGTTCGCATTACTGATACATAAATTCATATACGAACAAATCACCATGTTCAATGTAGGACTTCAATGTATAAAAACTTTTTCATCAATGAACTCGCTTGCTAAGCATGCATAGGCCCAGTAGGTCGAGCCCGGCATGTTAAAAATCTTAGATAGCCGCATAAGACCCATCAAGATGGCACATCAGGCATGTTTTCTTTCGCTTAATACGCTTGGGCGGATGGATGGATATTTTTCTAAAATACTCCTCAAAAAGGCCAAAATCAATTAGTTTGAAGGTATTTTCCTCAATTTGCAACATGCTCTCTTTCAACTACCATAAACAACTTGTTTTGAAGGGTAATTTGCCTTTTTTTTTTTTTGTGAAGGAAACCTATTCAGATTATCTTAATTTCTTTCTAGTTTCTACTTAGCACCTCTAATATCTCTTTAGTCTCTATTCTTACTCACTTACTTTTGTTTTCTATAATTAATAATGTTTTATGCTAGTAGCTTTTGCTCATCCCATGACCAACGGTTTGAGTTTGATATCAATATAACAAAGTATGTGGTATGCTAGTCAATGCCTTAGCCCACTGCTGCTATTGATGCCACATTGATTACTAGGATCCAGCCATCCAAGTCTAAACTCAAGATTTTAAAGTCTAACTGCACTTTGATATTGAGAAAATTGCTGACAAAAGGCCTTGTACAATTTATAAGGTTTGCAAGAAATATTACAATTGCAACACTTTCAAAAAAAATCAATCATCTGATCCAAGTTGTGCCAGACAAAAGTCAAAGATGAAGATTGAAGACTTTGAAAACAAAGAAGAGAGAACCAAGCAAGAGGGCAATGAGCTGATCCGACTGCAGTAACAAGCCATTTGCCCACCCACAAATAAAAATATTTATATAATTTATTTTATTTAAGTAATGTTAAAAAATTTAGGTGGATTGGCATGGCCCATTCTGAGCCATATCTATGGGTCATGTTAGTACTACCCGTAATAGGAGCTGTGCCGGTCCAACATGGTCCACTTTGGGCAGGGCCACTTGACCATACCAAGTCAACCCCTTTGGTATGACGGGCTGTGCCGCTCAGCATAGCCCACTATGGAATCCATGATGGGCCAATGTGCTATGTTGGCTCACAAGCCAACTTTTATAACTGGTAGGCTAATCGAGTCGGACCGAGCTGGGTTAATTTTCAAGCAGATCCATTTGACACCTTTGCAAGGAAAAAGTCTTGCATTGCATCGGGTACAGTATAGTAAGAGCTGCACCGTGCTTAACAATTGGCGTATGATGCATGTATGCGTGGTTGCCAAAAATAAAAAAGTTATTTTTATTCTTGGTATATGCGCATGCACATGTCGTCCATCAATCGTCGGACGTAGGGTGCACGAGCTACATCACACTCAATGCATAAAAACTTTTTTCTCTAAAAGAGTTTAGAGCGGCTTGTTCAACACTTTTGCGGGAACCAAGTCGGGTCCAAAGAAAAAGTTTTCCTCTTCGATGGGCAAATTTCAACTCAAAAAAAAATATTAGAAAAATTGTAAAACAAAGAATAATGTTGCTTAGTATTAGTTAATTAGATAAGAGTAGATTAAAAAGAGGTGAGGCTCTCTAGAGAGCCTTGGAGGGTAATTTTCGTCTGATCAAAAATTAGGTTCGATTCCTCAAGTGTTTGCCATTAGGTTCTAGTGACGTATGTCGGACCCTCACATCAAACAAGATATTTCTTTGCCATCGTTTTCCAAAGCGACACATATCACTAATTAAATATGGTGATTGTATTTGCGTCACTAGTTAGTGGAGAACGCGATGCATATAATACGTTAAGGGGTTGCACTTAATTTTCGGCCTTGCTATCGTATCATAAGCTGACTTTCAGACCGCCATGGCATACCAGGAATGAAAACGTGAGGAAGAAAATCCACGCTAAGGCATGCGATGGCAAACGAGCGCAGTATTATTTACTTTTACTCCGTCAAGAGAACGAAAGAATTGAAGGCCGAGGAGGAGACCGGTTCGGCTCAACGTTTGGGTATAAAAAAACAAAAAGGAAAAAAATGGAGGTTGGAATTGGGTTCTTTTCTTACCGGGTGGCTTTTTCGATCGAAGAATAGGGTAGATGGAAGGAATCTAATCTGGCTATGATAAGAGGTTTAGTTTACATGTAAGGCTATGCAAGGATAAGCTTAGGTTCAAAAGCAAACGACCTCCAATAAGGATGCACCTCCCTGGACTGCACTCCATTCACCCCTAATCGTGTTCCCTTTTCTGATAAAATTCCAAGGCGACTTCTGCTCGCATGTGGAAGAATATGATAACACAAAATCAGTAGGCATACGGAGAGAGAAAAACACATTTATACAATCCTTAGAAATATCTACAGTTTCTTGTGCATTTACTTGCTTACATATTTCTCTCTCTCCACAATTTTAATTATAACCCATTTATTTCTATGGTCCAAAGAACGGGCCTCTGACAACTTGGATGCCACCCGATTGAGCTGTGTATCCGATCCGAGACGTTCCCTTGTTTCTAATAACCCTTACTAATATGTCAAAAGTGTATTATTTATCTATTAAGAGGAAAATATACCACGTCTATATGTATTTTAATATATAATAAAATGATGGCTTTCTGAAAAGAATTTTTCAACCGAGCATGACAGAAAAAAATATCCTCTACATTATTATTATTATTTTTTTTTTTTTTGATACGGACGGACGATCATACCACTCGGGTATGAGTCAAATCCATGATATCAGAAAGTAAAATCAAACGTAAAATAGGACATAAATCTTCACAGTTATCAAAGACCAGATTTCCGTATAATAGGCAACGGATGAAGCCATCCAATCAGTAGCGGAATTGGCTTCTCTATAAACATGACGGCAGTAAACCTCATCAACCAGCTGGAGTGCTGATCTGACATCGTGGATAAGAGGATTGACTGGAGAACGGTCCTCATTATCCGATCTGATCCAATTAATGACTGTAGCAGAATCACCCTCAATATATAATCGTTAGGCTCCAAGGCTGCCAATAGCATAAGTGATGCCCGCCCAAGCCGCATACAGCTCTGTCCGTGGGATAGATATATCAATAAGGCTCCGCCCATCAGCAGCAAGCATCAAGCCATCAAGATCCCGGATAACAAATCCCATACCAGCCATCCTCCCTCTGACACTTTCATCAAAATTGACCTTGACAAAACCCGAGGATTGGAGCTCCCAAGAGAAAAAACGTAGAACGGTTCGCTATCGTTGTAGCAAAGGAGCCCCAGATGCCGGGTCTACCAGATCGGTGAGGAGAGTCATACTGCCAATACTCAGCCGCCAATGTCGTCGCCTGCCTAAGAACTTTGTCAATGGAAGAGAGCTCATCCTCAAAGACGAAAAGATTCATAGATAACCATATCTGATAAGCTGTGTACGTCCAAGAAGCTCCTCTTCTCCCCAACGTGTTGCTGAGGCCAATCTGATGGAGTAACTGCAAAAAGGAAGCTCTCGAGAGTCCCTCCCATGGGATATCTCCCAAAGCCTGCCAAATCAATCAAGCACAAGGACAAAGAAGGATGACATGATCTGTCGTCTCATCCTGAAGACCACATACCGAGCATAAGCGAGAAATTTGCATACCCCTGCTACGGAGAGTCATACAAGTTGAAAGATGATCCCAGGCAAGCTTCCATAAAAAGATTTGAACCTTGAGATGGACATGAAGCCACCAAATCCAAGCTGCATCAATCGTACCGCTCAGAATCAAGCCTGAATATCTGAATAAGATTATGGATTGAAGCATAGAGTAAGCATGAAGTCCTCTAAATCCTGGTATCCGGAGCATGATCTTTCATGATAAAAAGATCCTGCATGCAAAATCAAACCCAAAAAGACGAATGACATTTGAGGCCTGCCACTTCGAGGAGCTATGATCAATGAGATATCTCATTGACAGTTTTCAAACTATCAATATCAGTGCTGAAAAAGAAAGGCCATCTAGATGGAAGCAGATCAGAAATCTATGCATCATGAAAAATATTAGTAGAGAAATCATCATCAATCATTTAATGAATGCCAATCATAATAGCTTGAGCATGATGACAGATCTCCTCTGCTTTCAAACTTGCATCGTTTTGTACCTTATCGCCATTCAGAATGCGCATCACTTTGCACAACCTCCAACAAAACACCACCAACTGCGGCGAAACTGTTTGTGCTCACTTACGTCTGCAGCCAAACTACCACTCGCAGCCCAAACAAAATGATTTAGGAAGTCAATTATTAAATTCATGTCATGCAACTGAGGTATCAGATAGAAGGCACCAGCACATCACACGTCAAACTACTGATTAACAAAGATCCAAGAGAATATAGCCTGGACTAACAGATCTCTACGTAGATATAAAACAATATAAGGATTTTAACTAGGAAGCAAATATGAATGGAGATTCATCTCTGCTGCCAAATAGAGAGACTACAGCCTCCTGCGACAATTTTTTTTTTTTAATATATATATCAAAACACGAGCAGACCAATAATATAGCATGTCTAACCAAAGACGGCTTTCAGGGTCGTATTCATGCAGTGGAAGCTGGCTCTTCCACCGTGCCTGCCTGGCCTCCTGTGGTTGCTGTCGTTGCTGCTGAAGGCTCTTCCTTGGCTGGCTTGGTGCTGCCAGCTTTGGCCTCTTTAGCGGGTGCTGCACCAGCAGCGACTCCATCTTTAGCTGGGGCAGGTGGGGGAGAGGGTTTCATGTGTGGTGGGGGGTTATGCTTGAGTTTCACCAATATGTGGCGCATCCTGGAGAGATCGGTGGGCTTGCCTGGCTTTGGCCCCTGCACAACAACGATGGATGGCTTCTTCTCTTGCTCTTTCTTTCCCCTCCTCTTCTCAATGCTTGGTAACTCGCGTGGAACCAGCTCAGCAATTGCTTTCCAGTAGTGCTTGTCAGCACTGGCATGGAACTTCTCTTGGTTGGCCAGGAATAGCTGGGTCACAAGGCAGTAAGCAACAATAATTGCAGCTTTGAACAAACGGTCCAGTGGCAAAGGAAAAGACATGTATTGAAACAGCATTATTACTTCATACCTTCTCCCTCTCTCTATTGTTGGTCTTGTTTGTCTCACAGTTTAGTTTCCTTTTCTCACAGAAAGCTTGCTTGTATTCATCAGCTTCAACAATAATTTGCTTCCGTAACTCCTTTTCCTTTCTTTCTTTCTCCTCAAGAAGCATTGCGTTTTGGCTGCTTGTGGTGGTTCAAATTAAAACAACCATGTTTAACCTTTACCTCCAATATATTAAAATGGAACACAGTAGGAAAAGAATCAGAGGAAAAGCTGACACTCTCGCCGTAAAAGCAGAACTACTGGCACTCAAACAAAATACGATGAATAATCAGATAGGAAAATTAATGGGATTGCATATGGGCTATGAAAACAAGAATTATATCGGTCCAAGTTCAACCCTTTTAATCCAGCAAATTACTCCACACATAATTAAAGCAGGCCTGAATAACATTCAATCACAATGATGTCAGTCAGTAAAAATGAGCACATTGTAGCTTTTATCAACTACATTAGAAAAATTGCAAGTCATTAGGAAACTCGGTTTCACACTATGCATCAGATCAAGCCGGCGTGATATGGGCTTTACTCACTGCATGTGAAATCGTGTTGACAGAACAACCAAAAACTGCATACACATCCTCTGAAGAACCACCATAACTTTCACGGACAGCCACCACTAACCTTCTTCCCTTTCCATCTACTCGCCTACCTACTTTTCAGGTGCATGCACTAGAAAGGAATACGATATGAACAAATCATAAATTAACAAGAATCACGCAATGCCACGTACAGCAATCTAACGAGAACATAAAAAGAAATAATCCTTCTTTGGGTCAGATACATTTTAGCAGTTCAAGCAATTGGACTTCAGGTTATATTCAATATCATCCACCATGTCAAGACAAATGTTGACACCATGTTCAGTTAACCTGACACAATGCTGACCTTGCAATCTATAGGCATGATTTGATTGCTTCACGATGCTCCCAATGGAGGCACTTTGTGGTCAAATGATCTATAAGAATTTACCATATCATTGTTCAATTAGGAAAATCTCCATGGCTCCAACAGTTCATGAGTCATGAATAACTGTAGAAAACAGTAGAGTTTCTCCAGAATAGTGGCCTACAATCTCATGTAGGGCTCTGAGGTCAATTTGCCATCATTGAGACACCCATTATCTTCTCATTCTTAATCAATTTCGAGTTGAATATATCCAGTACTTGAAAGTCTTTTTTAGATAAAGGCAGACATTCCTCATCACCATTTTTCCTACTGATGTCCAATTTATATCAAACTCTATCAACCATATTGAAATATTATTTCAAGGCAGGAACTATGTCAGAAAGATACATGACGCCATAATAAATTCATGCACTGTTTGGTGCCCAAGACCATCATTGAAACTTTTTTTTCTCAAAAGGCCATCAAGAAGACTATGATGGTAATCTCTGCCTTAACATGATTTTAGGTCACACTCAATTTTTTAGCAATCTGCATTTTGAACGGGAAAATGTCCAAAAGGCTTTATCTATTCAACAAACTAATCAGTTCTTATGAATTTTGATCTTTCATTTCCTCCTACCTAGTTTACCATCCATCTTGAAAATCTTTGTCCAATCGTTTGAGGTTCTCAAGTCTCTGCATCCCTTTAGAGGTAATGTGGACTTTTCCTATTTCTGGATTTTAATGAGACGATGATGGTATTGCTGATGTTTTGAGGGAACACAAGACGGCATATATCACTTCATTTGGGGATTGCATATCGAAGAGTCAGGCTTCAAATGGGCCCAGGTCAGCCCAAAGCTTGTTGACCTAGCCGATTTTAGGTTGGCTTGGGCCTAGATTGAAAAGAATTGAAAACTAGAGTTGGATTGGATTTTGGGCTAGCTTCGATTAATGCTTGGCCCACATCTCAAACTTAGCAATCAAAAGTCTAAAATCAAGCTTGACAACAGACTTGGAGCCCAAGTCCAACACTAAGCTGAATAGCCTAAACCCATGATCTCGAGCCCAATAACCCCCACCCCTGCCAAAGGCATCCATCTCTTCCCTCTCCACCCATTCACATCTTCTCTCTCCTCCCCCCCCCCCCCCCCCCCCCCCAAAACCAAAAAAAAAAACCCTTTTTTTCTCTTATCCTCCATGCACTTTCTGTCTCCACCTTTTCCTCCCTCCACTCTCTTTGTTTGATCTCTCGCTCCCCTTTTCATGTCTTTTTTTTTGTCTCTTGCCCTTTCAATCTTGACATCTCTTTTTTGCTTTCTCAATCTCTCCCCCCTCTCATGTGTTCTGCAATGGGACTTAGATTGGTTTTGCCCATTAGGTTTTTGGGCCAAGTTTCATACATTTCTTCGGGCCTAGGCCTGATCAAAGTCCCAAAATAAAAAAGTTAAACCTGACTTAGCTAAGACTTGCTAACCTTATTGATGAGTAGCATCTCCTTGGTTTTGTATCTTCTCAAGGATACGGAGATTCCAATCAAAATGCATTCAACCACCTCATAGATTATAAAGGTCCACATCAAATCAAAGGTTCTCACTTGTAGTGCTACCATCAATATATCAGCACGCCTTATTTTTCAATGATATAAGATAAAGTGTTTTCCAATTTATATCCTTAGCATATATTCCATTGTCTCAAAGCAGCTTTATGTATCACATCTTCCCTTCTTCCCGGTTCATCGACAATATACAGTCTGCAGGAACCTTGGATGGTTGCTCTCCTGTTACACAAGCTGAAAGCATATAGCCAATATGCTAGACATCAAACATACAATCTAGAAATTTAAGATTCATGTCATACCCTTGTTAGCTATATTTATCTTGACCAATGACCTGGCCCTAAATAAAGGCTTGAAATCAATGAGTAGGTTTTAAGCATTATCAAACAATATTGAATCATACATTAATCCATGCAACTGACCCTGCATAGGTTAGATAAGGCTTATGAACCATCCTTAGGATCATGCCTGGTGGGATGCCATTCTAGACTTATGAAATCAAAGTAATAAAAGGAAAGTAATGTCTATGGATAACTTAGTGAAGAATAAGAATTTTTTTTACTAACATAAATCAAAACTGTCATCTACACCATTACAACTAATACATATACTGGGAAATCTCATAAGCTAAGCATGGTACAGGTTGGAAAATTTATGGCCAACCTAAATTCTGTAAGTGGTGGAAGAGAACTTCAGAAAAAACTAAGCACCTTTTGGCATTGCTTTCATTTCTTATTTTCTATTTTTAGAAATAAAGTCACAAAAGCTGAGGCAAACAAGCATGTTCAGTGCAATTATTTTTATTTTCCATTTTTAAAAATTATTTTTAGTATTTTTTAGAAAAAAATTAAAGCAAGAAATTCTTACTTTTATTATTTTCAGAAACACAAAACTTATATCTTTTGCAGCCATTGACATGACCTCTATCGTCATCACTGTTACTACCACCACCAACACCATCATCTCCATCGCTCCCATCGCTCCTGCCATTATCTCCTTCACTATCACTACCACCATTATTGCCATCATTTCGAGCACCACCATTGTCGCCCTATCTCTGCCACCGTCATAACAACTATGGCCACTACCCCTGCCACCTCTAGCACACTACCATCAATATGGCCTCTATCATACCACCACTGCTGTTATTGCTGCCACCACCACATTGTTAGCACCTCCCACCATCACAACCACCACCGCTACAACCTCCATTTTCACCAATACTATCATTGCCTTGGCCATCATCATTATGCTAATGTTTTTATCAAACATGTTTATTTTAAAAAAAAAAAGTAGAAGCGAAATCTTTATTTTTCTATTTTTGAAGATAAGAAAAATGAAAGTGATATTAAACATCACCTAATACTTCTAAATAGAAATGATCAACAAAATATCTACCCTAAAATATAAGGATCATCAACAATCATCATAGACTATTTACAGATACATTATCCAATGCATCCATTCAGACAACCAATTGTCCTATAGAGATATGAAATGATTTCTTTTAAGTCAACTTTCCAAACAATTCAATCCTACAAGATTGACTTCCTCAAGCGGCTTGAATGGAACGAACTTCCTCAACTACAAAAGGCCATGGCTTATTTGCAGCTATTATCTGCCGGAGGCATCTTCCATTTCTCTTTTATAGATCCAATCCATCATTGGAATAGTAAACCATGGTGCTCAGGATGGAGATTTTTTTGTGTGCTGCAGAAAGTTTAAATTGCTTGCGATTTTGTTCATTCACTAGTCAATTTTATAACCTTTCTACTAAATGTTCTCATAACAAGAGTCAATTTAACTTATACAATAACCACATGAACATCCAACTCGCCATTTCGACATGTCATAGCTGAATGCTAACTGATTTGTGTCAAATTCACTATAGAAGCTACATGATGATCTTTTAATCTACAACTACATTTTAAACAATATATATGGATGCTTCCCACCATAAAAACAACAAAACTTTTCCATCCTGCCATTAGAATAGTGTATTTTCACCCATGATTCCAATGTTAGTTTGACTCTTAAAAAACATATCCAACTCCAAATCTCACTGTCTTAAAACACAAACTGCTTCATTTGCAACTCTCAAGGAAATTTTTCTTCCAAAATTGCAGACCACAAAGCGAACATCCTTACAGCCTTAGATACCAAAAATTGAAGGAGATGCGTACGAAAGAGAAGCTTGTTAGTTTATCTGCAAGATCAAGAGATTTGGTCATGCTTTCACAACCTAGAAGCACTATCCCATCTATTTGGCATCAAGTCTTGCTAAACAATAAAACAATCACTCCCAATACGGGAAAGTCCTCTAACAAGGAACTAACTTGTAGTTATCCATAAAACTTCATTGTCCATAGTTTGCTTTGGAAGAGATTGAACTTTATACTTAGATTTCAAGATCAAAGGCATTAAATAATTTATATATGGACACAACCACCATGCAGTCAATTACAAAGATCCACCCCCCAAACTAAATCTTCATGCACACTACCAGGTGCTAAGAGAGGCCTACTGCACATTTTGCTCGCATATCTTGTCGATAAAAATTACTATAACCTCTTAAGTGATGATATATACCTTGACGACACTCCTGCACAAAATCCACCAACAAGTATGTTTCCTAGTTGTGGATCAATCAGCTCGAACTCATGAGATTGTGAGTCCCCATACTATTACTCGTAAAAGTACATCTAGTCAAAGGGTGCTAACTATAAGATAAGTTCGTCAATAAATCATGAAAGGGGAAAAGCTCATGCCATCATGCCATGTGTGTTACGTGCATCAAACAATTTATGTAAATATTGATAAACCCTAATCCAACAAACGCAAAACTCAAAAACATATCAGCTGTAAAACTTAAGATCGCAAAAGCATCACTAGGCAATTTACCAACTAATAAAGTTCTTGCGTTTCTAATCATAAAGACTGAATATAAAACCATAGATCTAAGCACACATCAACTCAAATCTCAGACCAGATCACCAAGACAAATATCACCTAGAACTTCATATGTAAACAAATCAACACAATCAGAGAGAAGTATCAAAGAAATAAAGCATCAGAAAAGCAAAACCGCCAAAAGAGAGGTCTCACCGCCGCCACTCCCTCAGGATAAACCCCTCCTCCGACTGCATCTCGTTTGGGGGTGGAAGGATCGGGCCATCAGTAGCAAAGACCCCGCCGTGATCCGCCACGTCGTAGGCCTTCCCGTTGGATTCCGGCATCGAGAAAGGGGAAGGCGTGGAGGCGAAATCCGGGTGCGGATCGGGGGGGCGGTAGCCGAAGCCCTCGGGGGAGGGAGGGAAGCTGCCGTCGCTGGAGACGTGGCGGACGGGTACATCTTCGCTTCCGCCGTCGAAGGCTCCTCCGCCGCCGTGGAAAGCGGTGGCGGCGGCGGGGGAGTCTTCGCCGGGGTCCTTGGAGTCCTCGTCGGCGGCGAAGGAGGAGTAGGCGTCGAAGCGCTGGGAGGGGAGGCGAGGGTCGTATCCGATGTAGCCGTCGTCGTCGAAGGGCCGGCTGGATCCCCTCACCACCTTGTCGCCGTCGTCGCTAAAGGCGTCAAAAGAGGAAGCCATCTCTCCTGCCCTCTTTCTCGCTCTGTGGTCTGTGGGGGGGATTGAGCAGTGGAAGGTCGGCGTGGCGATATTTAGAGCACACGCTGAGTTACCAAAGTGCCCTTCTCGGTTTGATGAGGCTGCCGGTGGCGATCTGCGAGGAAAATTAATCTCTCTCTCTTAACACAATAAATAAAGCTAAGGTTATTTGTTTTAGCAAGATGGCAACATATTTTGATGGTATTAGAAATACTGCATCATATAAAATATATTTTTATAGTTTATTAAAATATAAAATACTAGAAAATTCAAAGTAAAATAATTGGTGTAAAAATTGATTTCATTTTAGCAGTTAAGTAGAGACCTTTGCAATCTTAAATTTATTATCTTTTTATTATTACTTTTCTGGTAAGTTGCAGTTAAAATAGGAGATAGAAATTATATCCTGATTCGTCCGAAATCTTCAGTGTGGAACTGACTGACACTCACTTTCCAAAAATAAATATAAAATCTATTACCTCTTAAAATTTAGTTGAATGAGCTTTTTTTCCTTTAAACAATATCACCTAGCCAAAACAACTCTAGATTACATCATACGAGCATTACACCACCGTAAAGGCGGCGCAATCTATGAAATGAAGTGAGAAAAAACTCTAATCAAAATTAATAGCAAATTACAGATGATTGAACATGTGAAATATGAGCAATATCTATACAAAGATTAATGCAAGGTATTGAGTTAAGTTTCACAATGAGCGAAATCTTTGTGTCTAGTTGCCATCATTGAGTTTGAAAGTCCAAACAAGCTATCGGTGATAAGCCAAAAAAAAAAGGTAAGGATGACATCAAATCATCGTGCCCCTTATGCCCTAAGGGTTTGTTTGGATGGAAGGGAATAGAGGGGAGGAAAAGTAAAATAAGGTAAAAGGTCACAAGTTATCTTGTTTGGAAGGAGGGTGAAAGAAAAAGGAGAAAAGAATGGGAGTAACTGGTTTCCCACCTTTTCCTTCCAGCGAGCATAAATTTGTTAACCCCCAAATTGGAGGTAAGCTGGGGGAGAGGAAAAGTTTAAGTCATACTTTCTGGAAAAACCAAAATACCCATTTATTTTCTATTCTTCATTCTTTCACTCTCTCGATTTATTTCCTATTTTGAAGGGATATAATTATCACATAATTCTTCCCCTTCTTTTCCCTCTCTCTATCCAAACAAGATAATTGATATTACCCTTTCTTCCCTTTTCATCCTTTCCAAACAAGAGAAGAAGAGCAACTATTCATTCCCCTTCCTTTCCCTTCCATTCCTTTCCTTCTTTTTACTCTCTCCTTTCTTCCCCTTCAAAGATCCAAACAAAGCCTAAGTGACTCGTGTGCTACAATGGCCAAGACAAAGAGTCGCAATTCTGCCAGAGTCAGCTAACTCCAAAAATTTATTTTCAATTTGGATTGCAGGATATATATACATTAAATCTTAACTTTGCTTAAAATAAGATACATGATGACTAATTTATGAAATAAATAGACAGTTACAAGTCTGGGATCAAACAGCTCTCAAGTGGATAAATGGTTGCTGTGGTAAACTTCTTATCCTCAATAATTGCTTTCACCTTTCCTTCTTCTATGGCAGATGGGAAAAGTCCTCCTGCACCGTTTTCACTAATCGATCGCACACGCATAGGATTACACATAAGGTGGACAAAAGAATAAAATTATCCTTCACATGCGCGGCCACATGGCACGGGCCAATTATTATGCGTGGTGGTGTACATGAACTGCATCACGCACAGTGCACAAAGAACTTTTCTGACATATGAACAGATCGAATCATGGGTTGGACCGGATTGTTAGTAGAATTAACAGCTAGTAAAGGGAACAAAAATGGTAGATTCCAAGGCTGATTTGGTGCACATAAATGGCAGATTCCAAGGCTGATTTGATATGCAGAAATGACATATTTCAAGACTGATTTGGTGAGCCAAAGGGACCAGTTAAGCGGGAGTTTTGAATTTGAATTTTGAAATTTAAATTGGCCAACTAAGGGCGCATTAAAGGGAGAGTTGTTTAGATAGAAAATCAGCCCATCATTGCCATAAGTGTAGAGTATATTGTATATATGCATAGAATTGATAGACGTTTATTCTTACCTTACATAATCATGTGTATCTTATGTAATGGCTGATTTTTAGCCTTGTAATTAGTTCAACAGCTTTTATATAAAGTGAGCAACCCTCACAAGAAGGGGATTGAGAACAAAACCTAAATTTGACATGGTATCAGAGCCACAAATTATTTTCATGATTTTTTCTTGGCTTGTCTGAATTCTTGATTTCTTGAGGGTTGCTTGATGACTGTCGACTCTTGGTTTTCTATTGCTCGGTAGCTGTCGATAGATTCTGAAGAGTAACTGTTGTGATTTCACTGCTATGTTAATTTTTATTATTATGACTGGAGAAAATTCTATTATTCGCCTTAATGGCAAGAACTACATCAGTTGAAAATTCCAGTTCAGGATGTTTGTGAAAGGGAAGGAGTTATGGGGTCATTTGGATGGGTCTTCTAAGGCTCCAACTGATTCTAAGAAGCTTAGTTTATGGGAAAGCAAGGATGCCAAAATTGCTTTCTGGCTGCTCAGCTCTGTTGAACCTCATATGGTCAATAATCTTCGTGGGTTCACTACTACTAAGGCAATGTGGGATTACCTTCGATAAATTTATTGTTAAAATAATTCTGCCCGAAAGTTTCAATTGGAGTTAAACATTGGAAACTATCGCCAGGGGAATCTTTCTATTGAGCAATTTTATTTTGGTTTTATTAATTTATGGAGTGATTATTCTGGATTGGTGCATTCTCATGTTCCCAATGAAGCTTTGGCAGTACTACAAGCGGTTCATTCTGAGAGCCAGCGGGATCAATTCTTGATGAAGCTCAGACCCGAGTTTGAAAGTGCACGAGCTGGGTTAATCAATCGCACACTTGTCCCCTCTTTGGAGGATTGCTTGGGTGAACTCTTGCGTGAAGAACAGCGTCTTGCCTCACAGCTTAGCCTTGATCAAAACACTGGTGGTTCTGAGATGGTTAATATGGCATACGCTGCTCAAGGCAAAGGACGATCTAGATCTCCACCACAATGTTATAGTTGCAAGGAAATTGGGCATATTGCCAAATATTGCAGCAAGAAATTCTGTAATTATTGCAAGAAGGAGGGTCATATCCTGAAGGAGAGTTGTGTATGCCCTCAGAATAAATCTGCTCCTGCTTTTCATACTGATGTTCAGTCCGCTTTTGTTCCTATGTCTTCCACTCTGCCCACAGTTCCAAGTTCTTCCAACATTACGCCCGAGCAGGTTCAACAGATGATTATTTCTGCCCTTTCTGCTCTTGGTCTCCAAGGCAAGAAACATCTCCTTCCTTCTCCTTGGTTAATTGACTCTGCGGCTTCCAATCATATGACTAAAAGTTTGGCAGCTTTACAAGATGTTCATAAGTATGATAGTCAGCAACATATTCAAATTGCAGATGGCAGTACTCTTCCCATTACTGCGGTTAGAAATCTGGGGTCTTCCTTTACTGATGTTTTGTGTCTCCTAATTTATCTGTCAATCTCATTTCTGTTGAACAATTAGTAGAAGATAATTGTTCTATTTATTTTGATCGTTCTGGTTGTCGTGTGCAGGATCAAGCGTCGAGATAGGAGATAGCGAAGGGGCCTAAAGTGGAACGTCTTTTTCCTCTTCAGTCGTTTTCCATTCCTCGTTCAATTTTTGTTGGTTGTTCTACTATTGCTAATAATAATAGCCATCTTTGGTATAAGAAATTGGGTCATCCTAACTCTGTAATTTTGACACATCTTATGAAACATGGTTATTTGAGTAATACAAATGAGTTTTCTTCATTGCCTTTTGATTGTGATCCTTGTAAACTAGGCAAAAGCAAATCTTTACCTTTTCCTTTGCAAGGTAGTCGTGCTTCTACATGCTTTGATATTATTCATTCTGATGTTTGATGTATGAGTCCTATTCTTTCTCATGCTCAATACCGATATTTTGTGACATTTATTGATGATTACAGTCGTTTCACGTGGGTCTATTTTCTTTGTTCTAAAGCTGATGTGTTTTCAACCTTGAAAACTTTTGTTGCCTATGTAGAAACTCAATTTTCTACCTGTATTAAGATCTTCCGCTCAGATTCTGGGGGAGAATACATGTCTTATGATTTTCAATCTTTTCTCCAACAGAAGGGTATTCTTTCTCAACGTTTGTGTCCTTACACCCCTCAACAAAATGGCATCGCTGAGCGTAAGAATAGACATCTTTTAGATGTTGTTCGTACATTGATGCTTGAATCTTCTGTACCTTCTAGATTTTGGGTAGAAGCATTATCTATAGTTGTATATTTGATTAATCGTCTACCTTCTCCTACCTTGCATCTTGATTCTCCATATTCTCGTTTGTTTGGTGTTTCTCCTGATTATAATTCTTTGCATGTATTTGGTTGCATTTGTTTTATTCATTTACCTCCCATTGAACGTCACAAGCTTTCTGCCCAATCTGTTAAGTGTGCTTTTCTTGGTTATAGTAACTCTCATAAAGGATTTGTGTGTTATGATGCAGATGCTAACAAGCTTCGTATTTTCGCAATGTGATTTTTTTGAAAATCAATATTTCTTTCCATCTCGTACTAATCTTGTTTCTCCCTCTATTTCACTTCCTGCATTTGATGATGTGTCTTGTACTCCTTCTAAGCCCGATATCGTGTATCAGCGACGTCACCCACTGCTTCTTCCTTCCTTTGAACCACCACCTGATCCTATCTTGCATGAGCCCCGAAGATCTACTAGGATTTTTCGGTCCCCCAGATTGGTATGGTTTTTCTTCTTCAGCTCTTCATGCTACTCTTGATACTACTTTTGTGCCTAAGTCTTATTCTCAGGCTTCTACTCAAGAGTGTTGGTGCCAAGCTATGCAGGACAAAATTCAGGCTCTTCAGGACAATCACACTTGGGACATCGTCCCTTATCCTGCTAGAGTTAAACTTATTGGGTGTAAATGGGTCTACACCATCAAGCTACATGCTAATGGCTCTATTGAAAGACATAAAGCTCGTCTAGTGGCACTCGGAAATAGATAAGAGTATGGGCTTGATTATGAGGAAACATTCGCTCCCGTTGCCAAAATGACTACTGTCCGCACTATCATGGCCATTGCTATTTCGAAAGGATGGTCGCTTCATCAGATGGATGTGAAGAATGCATTTCTACATGGTGATCTGAAGGAAGAAATATTTATGTCTCCTCCTCCTGGCTTGTTTCCTTCCTCTTCTGTTGAGGCTTATCACTTAAAGCGGTCTTTGTATGGTTTGAAGCAGGGACCGCGAGCATGGTTTGAGAAGTTTCGTACTACTCTACTGGATTTCACTTTTTCTTAGAGTCAATATGACTCCTCTCTCTTCTTTCGCAAGACTAGCCTTGGGATTGTTATACTTCTTGTATATGTCAATGATATTGTGATTACTGGATCTGATCTCCAGTTAATTGAGCAGCTCCAACAGTGTCGCAAATCTTCATTTCATATGAAAGATCTTGGTCCACTACGGTATTTTCTTGGACTAGAGGTTCACCATTGCCCAAATGGCATGCTCTTACATCAGCATAAGTACACCCAAGAACTTCTTTCTTTAGCATGCATTCAAGACGCAAATTTGGTTCTTACACCTATGGAGGTCAATTTGAAGTTGCGTCAGGCAGATGGTGATCTCTTATTTGATCCTTCAATGTATCGGCAGTTGGTGGGCAGTTTGAATTATTTGACCATTACTCGACCTATTTTGTTTGCTGTTCAGCAAGTTAGTCAGTTTATGCAGGCTCCATGCCAGACACATTTGGCCGATGTCCATCGTCTTCTTCAATATCTCAAAGGGACATATGGTCGTGGCTTATTTTTTTCGGGAATTCTTTACAGTTGAAAGGTTTTAGTGATGCCGACTGGGCTGGTTGTGCGGATACTCATCGTTATGTTACGGGTTGGTGTATGTTTCTTGGCAATGCCCTCATTTCTTGAAAGAGTAAGAAGCAGGCTCGTGTATCGAAGTCTTCCACCGAATCTGAATATCGGGCTATGTCGTTTGCTTGTTCTGAAATTATATGGCTTCGAGGGTTGTTAGGCGAACTTAGTATTCCACAGCTTACTCCTACTCCTCTTCATGCTGATAATACCAGTGCTATTCAGATGGCTGCCAATCCTATTTTTCATGACCGCACCAAACATATTGAAGTGGATTGTCATTTCATTCGTGAAGCTTTTGCTTGTTAGGATATTACTCTTCCACACATTTCTACTGAACACCAAACTGCTGATGTCTTCACCAAGGCTCTCTCTCGTCCTCAACATCAGTTCTTAATTGATAAATTGATGCTTCTCAATCGCCCAGCATCAATTTGAGGGGGGATGTTAGTAGAATTAACAGCTAGTCAAGGGAACAGAAATGGTAGATTCCAAGGCTGATTTGGTGCGCAGAAATGACAGATTCGAAGGCTGATTTGATATGCAGAAATTATAGATTTCAAGACTGATTTGGCAAGCCAAAGGGACCAGTTAAGCGGTAGTTTTGAATTTGAATTTTGAAATTCAAATTGGCCAACTAAGGGCGTATCAAGGGGAGAGTTGTTTAGGCAGAAAATCAGCCCATCATTGCCATAAGTATAGAGTATATTGTATATATGCATAGAATTGATAGACATTTATTCTTACCTTACATAATCATATATCTTGTATAATGGCTGATTTTTAGCCTTGTAATTAGTCCGACAGCTTTTATATAAAGTGAGCAACCCTCACAAGAAGGGGATTGAGAACAAAACCTAAATTTGACACGGATTACACACTATGGTGACGCCACCCGAAGAACAACATAGGTTGGACCGGATCAAACTAAAAGTGACCCAAACCAAGTTGGGCCTAGGACGGACAAAATCTACAATTAAAGACATAGCATATATGAACATCTACAATTAAAGAAAAATTCCTGCAGTTTTCTATAAACTGTCATTAATTACATCAAGAGGAAAATAGGATTAAAAGCAGATTAGCAGAATGGTTCATTCAATGTTTTATTCATTGATTTGCTAGTTAACACTTTTCTAGATGGGCTCAAATGGAATGTGTGCCATCACCTCAGCTCCAAAGATGAAGAGCAGAGCACCTCCTGTTGTTGGTGGATCCACACCCTTTGCCTGAAAATAGAAGAGTTTTGTCTTCTTCAAGGCCACTGATAGTAGTCCATGTGAACAGTTGACATCATCAGCAAGGATTTGTAGCTGCCCAACATCAGTTTGCTGTGCAGATATGTAAAATGCCAAGGTTAGGATCTGAAAATGATGCTTCCAAGACTAAATTCACGCATTTGGGTAAGAAGAAAGTCATGTTTCATATGGTTGATGATGTCCCCCTAACAAGAATCTAGACATGGAGATAATGAATAAAAAAATAAAACTAATAGAAAACTATAAGTTTCTCAGCCAAATAAGATACAGGACAAATTCAAAAATTAATGAACAGAATGTTCAAAGCTGCATGAGATTTATTGTCATTCATAAGCTAGAATGTACATTCACAACACAGAGCTTCCTCATTGGCATCTTTTATAACATGGAATTCGTGAGAAACTCTCCACTCTCTAATTTTAAGGAAAGCTTTAGTTGGAACATGAACAGATTCAGAATGTAGTAAGGTACATGTGGGTCTTAGGTACATGTGGATCTTAATCTTTCCATCTAACAGCCTGCTCTGAAGATTGGGATACAATGCACTTGGGGACTTGCCTGGAACATCCTCTGGGATGATCCGAGACCAATCTGCTAGTCACGGCCTAGACTTTGACAGCTTAGCTTTCCACCAGTCCTTACATCTATAAGCCCATGGCAACTTGACGGTTCCTGGAAACAACAATGCACGGTCAATCCTTTACAATTATGGTCTCCTCCAATTAATCTGATATAAGATTATATTTGGAGCATCATAATCTTTTTCACTTATAATGCAACGTTCTTATTGCACGTTACAAGCTAAGCATAATCTATCCTGATTCAGGTCGAGCTGTTGGTGCTATAAGGAGTCCAATTAATCTATTAGCAGGTTAAAATCATGTGATCCTTAAAATTTAAGTAGAAGTTAATTGGTAAAAGATGAATTTGAGTTATTATCACTTTAAACTTATTTTTAATTCAATGTGCAACTATTTTTGAGGTACATAGCTTGTTTTCTTGATAAGCTGTAGGTGCATTGACAACCTTAAGACCACTACCCTGTAAACACCAAATGAGAGCTCTAAGAGGAATGAACTCTTCTTCACAGTCAGAGATTATTTTTACAGTAATTCCTAGAATTTATTGCAGATAAGAAATAATATTTACGAAAGAGCAAGATAGAAGTAAAAAGGAATAATTGTATAACTGGCAGAGCACAGGCCGATTGTTCGGACTAAATTTTTTCTTGCCAAAGGCCTTGTGCGGCGCTAGACTTCCTCGAAACCTAGCCAGCCTACCCACTCAAGACAGAAGTAAAGATAACTTCGTTATGAATTCTCAATGATACATGCATACACTAGACCCTGCCCCAATGGTCTTTGCCAAATGGTGTGTGTCTTTGCTCGAAGGCACCAAGGCTACTTAAAGGTTTGCGGTGGACAGTTCCCCAACCGCTGAAATTTTCAAATTCCTGGCAACCGGCCGGTCTAAGCCTTGGTCCATTCCAACCGCAAGCCACATAGGCAAGAAAGTTTGCAAAACCACCCGAACATCCCTTTGCAAGCAACCAAAATCCCGCCTTAGGCCTTCGGCCATGCATCCGACCGTGCGTGCCATGCGCCCATCCGTGCCTTATGTTCGTACTCCGAGCAACGGTCCACCACTTCATTCGATCTTTGCCACATCATGGTCCCGTCATTGCCATGTGGACTCCATGGCCATCCCTTGCCGGCGCAAGGTATGCCAAGGCCACGCCCATCCGGTGCCGTGGCCATGCCCAAGACCCATCCTTGCCTTAGAGCAACCTGCAAGTGCCTCCCCTTACTATTCTATCGTAGCCTCCAGCTGTCTGCCATCCAGGAGGTTCAGGCAATCTAAGCAACATTGCAGCCTGGGCCGCTGGCCCTGTGCGTGCCCAAGGCTTCCGCTACACTCCTTCCCGCTTGGCCAAAGTCCACACTCCCTGTGCGTGCGTCGCCATGGCCCGGCGTGGCCATGCGCGCGCATGCCCAAGACCTGTGTAGCCACGGCCCGGCACGGCTATGCGCCCGCACAACCAAGGTCCATGCAGCCAAGTACCGGCACGACAACCAACCTCGCTCAAGTCAAAGCGCGGAATGAGGCCCGCGCGGCTAACCCCACAATCTTACTCGGCCCTATGACAGTGGTATCAGAGCTTGGTTATCGGCTCTTTTGAAGGATTCTTGATGACAGCGGCTGGTAACAACATGGAAGCCTTAAGGGAAAGGATGTCCCGATTAGAGGCAATGATTGGGATGCCTCAAGCGGAGGAAGCGTCTCCTTTGTGGGCATAGACATAAGCTTTGCAAGCAACCATGCTGATGCTTCAAGAGGCAGTGGCGGCTGCCCAACTTTAGATGGACGAGATGGTGTTAGATATCCAACTTCTAAAGTCAGCGGTGCCAACCCGTCCTCAGGGTGATGGAAGGAGCAAGATGAAGATCCGTGATCCACACTCTTACAATGGCACTCGGAGTGCCAAGGAGTTGGAAAACTTTCTTTGGGACATGAAGCAGTATTTTAAGGCTGCTCGTGTCTCGAAGGAGGAGATGGTCCCTATCACTTGCACCTATCTAACGGAGGATGCCAAACTGTAATGGTGAACACAGACCAATGTGTTGGCCCAGATGGCAACCCAAGAGGGGGGATAAATTGGGTTCTTAAAAAAAATTTAACCTTTTAAAACGATTAGCTTTGGAATACACAAGATTAAGTACAGGATAAATATTAACCACAAACAAAGAGATAGAGAGAGAGAATCAAAACACGGCAAACACAAGGATTTTATAGTGATTCGGTGTATCCAACACCTACATCCACTCCCAAATACCACTTGGGTCCACACTATAATCTACTAGATTACAACGAAGTTGTTTTACAAGCTCACAACTCAAAACTTGTTGTTTTCCACGGGATCACAACGAACCCAGCTGGTTTTCCGGGCTCACCAGCACAAAACCCAAACCCAAGCTAATCTAGCTTGACCCGAGGTATACTACCTCCACTAATTCAATCCCCCTGATTGAACTAGCAAAAACAAATGAGAATAGAGTTTACAATAACAAACAGCTCCTCAAATGAGCAAATATTCAATATAAATAAATAAGGTTAGAAAAGCCTATTTGAAGCAGAGTTGATTTAAGCTTTTCTTCTTTTCTTTTTTTCCTCTTCTCCTTTGAGATGTTGAATCATACCTCAGCTCGAATTCTTCACAAAGATTGCAGATGAGAAGTTGAAAAAAAATAGGGCTTTTGGCTCTCTTTTTCTTCTTTTGGAAAATCCTCCGATTTTGAACTTGAATGCCTTGGATTTCTCTTTGAGCTTTCTGGAGTTGATGGATTTGAACTTTAACTCTTTCCTCTTGATTTCTTGCTCAAGACTTCTCAGATTTTTTTCAATTTGTTTTCTCTCTAATTTTTTCGTCATTTTTTCAAACGGATGGACTCCCCTTTTATAGATTCTTCTTTTATCCAAGATTAGGTGAAAAACTAGCTATTATTTTTATCCTTGGATTCCTCCTACACACAAGAAAAGTATCCGTTAGAGATTAGGTGAGAAAATATTACCGTTGGAGGCAGTTCTGACACTTTGAAAATCTGTTTCTGACATGTTGGAGTCGGCTCCATCTTTTTAGGTATCAGCTCCAAGTCGAGTATCCAAAAATAGAAAGTAAAAGTTCGTTGAGGAGTCGGCTCCAAAAAAGGTAAGTGTCGCTCGTCGCATTCGGGAGTCGGCTCTGGAAAACTGTAAGTGTCGGCTCCAGAGTAGTCCAAAAACATACTTTCTGTTCTCGTATTGGAGTCGGCTCCAGAGACTGTAAGTGTCGGCTCCTGAAATCTAGGTGTCGGCTCCGAAACTATGAGTGTCGACTCCTGACCGTGCCAAAAATCAGGAAAGCATCTGATTCGCCATAGGGTCGGCTTCAGACCTTCTAAGTGTCGACTTCAGGCTCTGAATTTTGAAACATACTTCTGGCAATTGATTCAAAAACGTATTTCTTTATCCTTTTTGATTGATCAAATATTTTTAAGCCCTGAAACACTTGTTAAATCTATTAGTAATAAAATGAATATACTCATATCTTTTTATTAATCATCAAAATCAATAATTGGGTCAATAATCTTCCCCTTTTTGATGATTATAAAAACATTGAGTATATGCATGAGTAAACAATAGGATTCTCACTCCAATTTTCTCAAATGTTTGTCCCTCATAGGTAAGCTCCCCCTGAATGAGGTAGCTCCCCCTATGATGTTCAATTTAATAATTGTTCTTCCTTTTAACAAAAATTTTAATGTTTGATACCAATTTTAATTGCCTCTCCTTATGTGCAGTTAATTAGATACCAATAAATTAAGCTTAATTGAGCTTACTTGATCCAATGCATATACAAAAGCTAAATATTTCTTTCCTCTTTTTTGTTTTACATTCAATGCATATACGATTAGGAAATGCTTACATAACTCTCCCCCTTTTTTGTAATCAACAAAAAGATCAAGAAGGGTTAAGTAAAATGATAAAATTGATAGATTTTTCAAGGATCAAAAGATTCATTAAGTATAAGATAAGTTCATTACATCAAAAGTCAAATATTACAACATGAAACTCTACTATATCAAACATCAAGCTATACATCATTACATTAAAGCTTCAAGATAAATCAACATTAAACTAGACTAATTATCAAAGACACTTCATTACAAGATAATTATAAATTATTTCTAATACGTCTTTGCAGTTCTTCTACAATCCTTGTCATCCCTTCACTCTTAGTCCTTACAAATTCCTTTAATCTTTTATCAACAAATGCACATGCAGTCATAATTTGTCCTGAAGCTCAGCATTGCATTTGGAGTAAGTCTCTGAGTCTCCATCAATATCCTTAAGCTCTTCAAATATATTCTTGAGATCATTCTTTAAGGATTCAGCAGAGGAACCAAGGGTAGACTCAATCATTCTAATGCGATCATCCAAAGAGTAAAGGGTTTCTTTCAAATTCATAAATTGGCTATCAAACTCTGTCTTCATTTCTTCTTTTTGAGCATCAAGTAAACTCTTGAGTTGCTCTAACTGAATATCCAAAAATCCGATAGATGACATAGGTGGCGGTACAGGAACTGGAGCAGGAGCAGGAGCAAGAGGTGGGGAAGATCTGCTAGGCTCTGGTAAAGGATGCCTCGCTGATGGATCAACCTCAGATGGTGCAGAAGTCCTAATGTCAGCGGCTCTCTCATCCAGATGACCTTTCCTCTCCCATTGACCATTAACCTTCACAAAGCCCATCCGGTGCACAGTAGCCAAGTTATAGTAATCAGTGTGTCTAAGGTTCTTTGATGGCTCATTATCAGAAATTACAATACCTTGACTTCTAAACACCATAGTCAAAATCATACCATAGGGCAGTGAAGATCTTCTTTTGCCTCCAGCCTCAGCCATGTAGAAAATCATCATCCTAGCAAGGTTAATAGGCTGACCAGTCAGAACACTGTCCATAACTACAATGTCTCACTCTGAGACATACTCAAATCGGCCAGTCTTAGGGAATAAGATCCTACTACAGATGTTGTGAAGTAATCTAAGCTCCAAGGGCAACTGATTAGCCCTAACTTCTTCAAATTCAAACACTTCTCTTCCTAACATCCTTGATAATGCATCAGACCTCTCACTATGAATGTCAGCAACTAATCCAGTGACAGGGATGCTCAGAAGATGTCCTAAACTCTGAAAGGTAAGGTGAACTCTCTTCCCTCTAACAGAACTGATAATCCCACCGTCTCTCCTTGATAAATTGAAATAGAATTTCTTAACTAGGGCTGATAAGTGGGAACATCCAATGAACAAACCTTGTCCCAGCCAAGCTCTTTAATTTGTCTTCCAATAGAAAATTTCTCGGCCTTGAAGAAATCAAAATCTACTTTTCTACCCATAGTAATAACTCTCCCGGCTAAAGTATCTACCTGTGGAGATGAGGGACCAGGATTATCTGAAGGAGTTGAGGAAGAATCGTCGCTTGGAGACGGCTCACGGATGGGACGCTGAGCCGTATGCTTCCCGGTGGTTACGGGAGCTCCAAGAATCGATCCTCTCCGCTTAGGTGCCATAGAAACCCTTGGGAATGTTTGATTTGAGGAGAATTTGGCTTAGAGAGGTTTTGAGAGAGTTTGGAGAGAGTATGGAAAGGGATTGGAAACGATAGAAATGACGAAGGTGTCGACTCTGCCCTAATAAAGTCAATTTGGGACCACCAGGTGTCGACTCCCGCAAAGTCGGGTGTCGACACCAAGTCGCTAATACAGTTAGTGCTCGAACTAGAGTCGGCTCCACTTATACGGGTGTCGGCTCCAAGGTCAAGGACCGAGAGCGACACAGAAGTGGTGTCGGCTCCTCAAATTGAGGTGTCGACTCCACTGACAGTTTCAGAGAAAAAAATAAATGAGTTTCAAACATCCGAAACTTGTCAAAATAAGGTCAATAAATTTTTGAAAAAATCTTTGGAATATGAAGAATCAAATTGCATAGATGACTAGATAAATTGTCCTTAAAATATGAAAAGAATCTCAGAAAATTAATAGAGATCTAGATAGTCATTCCTTAAGGGTTTCAAAATCATTCCAAAGGGTCACAAATCCCTAATTCACCTCTAAGATAACAAAATCTCTCTTTACTCAAAGGTTTTGTAAATATGTCAGCTAATTGTTCTTCAGTATTAACATAATCAAGATAAATTTCATTATTAGCTACATGTTCTCTTATAAAGTGATATCTAATTTCAATGTGTTTGGTTCTTAAATGTTGAATTGGATTTTTAGTTAAATTTATTGCACTTGTATTATCACATCTAATAGGAGTTTTATCAAGTGTTATGCCATAATCTTCAAGTTATCGCTTAATCCAAAGGATTTGAGCACAACAACTTCTAGCTGCAACATATTCTGCTTCAGCAATTGATAATACAACCGAATTTTTTTTTGCTAAACCAAGAGATTAAGTTACTTCCTAAGAATTGACATGCACCACTTGTACTTTTTCTATCTAGTTTACATCCAGCATAGTCAGAGTCAGAATATGCAATCAAGTTTAGTGTTGAGTCTCTAGAATACCATAATCCTACATTTTTAGTTCCAATTATATATCTTAAGATTCTTTTCACTGCAATTAAGTGAGATTCTTTAGGTTCAGATTGAAATCTAGCACATAGATAAACAGCAAACATGATATCTGGTCTACTTGCAGTTAAGTAAAGTAGAGATCCGATCATACCTCTGTAGTACTTTTAATCTACTTTCTTACCATCTTCATCTTTGTCTAATTTGCATGAAGGCCTCATAGGTGTTCCAAGGGATTTGATTGACTCCATTCCAAACTTCTTAAGAAGTTCCTTTGTGTATTTTGCTTGGTTGATGAAAATCTCCTATTTGCTTTGTTTGATTTGAAGTCCTAGGAAGAAGTTGAGTTGTCCCATCATACTCATTTCGAATTTATTCTGCATTAACTTAGCAAATTCTTGACACAAGAGATTGTTAGTAGCACCGAATACAATATCATCAACATATATTTGTACTACTAATAAATCCTTATCTTTTCTTTTCAAAAATAAGGTTTTGTCTACATTTCCTCTAGTGAAATCATTTTCAATCAGAAATTTGTTTAATCTATCATACCAAGCTCTAGGAGCTTGCTTTAAACCATATAGTGCTTTGTGCAATTTAAAAACATGATTTGAAAATTCATGATCTTCAAAACCAGGTGGTTGTTCAACAAAAACTTCCTCATTTATAAATCCATTTAAAAATGCACTTTTAACATCCATTTGAAATAAGTTGATATGCATATGACATGTAAATGCGAATAGTAATCTAATTGCTTCTAATCTAGCTACAGGTGCAAAAGTTTCATTAAAATCAATTCCTTCTTCTTGATTATATCCTTTTGCGACTAATCTAGTTTTATTTCTAATTACTATGCCATTTTCATCTAATTTATTTCTAAATACCCATTTTGATCCTATGACTGAATGATCTTTAAGTCTATCAACTAAGGACCAAACATTATTCCTAGTAAATTGATTTAATTCCTCTTGCATAGCTAACAACCAATTATTATCTTTTTCAGCGTCTTCAATGGTTTTAGGTTCAATTTGAGATACAAATGCAAGATGATTATTGATGTTTCTCATTGATGATCTAGTTCTTACTCCTTAAGATGGATCACCTATAATTAATTCTTTTGGATGACCATAGGCATATTTTCAATCTCTAGGAAGATCTACATCATTATGATTTACATCAACAACATCAACACTAGGAGACTCATCATCTTTAGCTCCTTGTTCATGATCTGAAGATACATCTATATTCAATTTTTCAATATCCCTTTCTAATATGTTTGTATCTTCCTCATCATCAATCTTTCCTGAACTCGATGCTAAATATTCATCAAAAACTATATGAATAGATTCTTCTACAATTAAGTTTCTCTTGTTAAACACTCTGTAGGCTTTGCTAGATGTTGAATATCCTAAGAATATGCCTTCATCTGATTTTGCATCAAATTTTCCTAGATTATCTTTACCATTATTATGAATGAAACATTTACAACCAAATGCATGAAAATAACTGATATTTAGTTTTCTATTGTTCCATAGTTCATAAGGAGTTTTCTTAAGGATTGGCCTAATTAAAGCTCTATTAAGAATGTAACATGCCGTGTTTATAGCTTCCGCCCAGAAGTACTTTGATAGGTTGCTTTCACATAGCATGGTACGGGCCATGTCTTCTAAGGTTCTATTTTTTCTTTCTACAACTCCATTTTGTTGTGGTGTCCTAGGTGCAGAGAAATTATGATTGATGTCATTTTTAATACAAAAGTTTTCGAATAAATAATTTTTGAATTCAGTGCCATGATCACTTCTAAGAGACACTATGGTGTTGTTTTTCTCATTTGTAACCTTCTTGAAGAATTTTAAAAATATTGGAAATGTCTCATCTTTATGAGCTTAAAACAATACCCAAGTGTATCTAGAATAATCATCTACAATCATAAGACCATATTTCTTTCCTCCTAGACTAGTGGTTCTAGTAGGTCCAAAGAGATCCATATGAAGTAGTTCAAGTGGCCTAGAAGTGGAAACAATGTTTTTAGTTTTGAAAGAGTTTCTAGTTTGTTTTCCAAATTGTCATGCATCACAGATTTTGTTATTTTCAAAATCTAGTTGTCGAAGGCCTTTTACTAAATCCATTCTGATTAATTTTGAAATTAGGTGCGTGCTTGCATGATCTAATCTACGATGACACAGCCATCCAATCTCATTCATATTAGCATTATTAGCAACTAAGCAATAATTACTAGTGGACAAATTATCTAAATCAATCAAGTACACATTGTCATTTCTATTTCCAATAAATACAATGCTATTATCAATGGGATTAGAAACAGTGCAAATAGAAGCTTCAAATGATACTTTGAAACATTTATCACACAATTGGCTAATACTAATTAAATTATGCTTTAAACCATTAACTTATAAGACATTTTCAATAAATGTGGAGGGAGTTATTTGAATTTTACCAAATCCCATGATCTGGCCTTTGCCATTGTCACCAAACATAACAACTCCTCCCTTTTTTCTTTCAAGGGTGATGAATTGATCCTTGTCACCCGTCATGTGTCTTGAGCAGCCACTATCGAGATACCACTTTCGCTTTGATCTTTTGGCCGCAAGACACTCCTGCAAAAATAATCAAGTCTTATATTTAGGTACCCAAGCCTTCTTGGGTCCTTCATGGTTAGTAGCAATAAAGATTGTTCCTTTTGGAACCCATATTTTCCTTCCTTTACTACTTAAATTCTTGTTAATTTTCTTAAAATTGCATTCAAAGGCTTTGTGTCCCTTTTTGTTACAATAATGATATAAAACTTCATTTTTATCTTGTTCTTTTCTAAAGAAGTTTTTGACATACTTTTGTTTTATATTAGGCCTATAACCTAATCCAGCCTTATCAAATATAGCTCTTTGATTGCTTAATAATAAATTAAGTTTTTCAGAACTATATGTAAATTTATCAACTATATTTTATATTTATCAACTTCCTTCTTTAATCTATCATTTTCATTGGAAATTGATCCTTTTTCTTCAATCAAAGCTTCATTTTCTGATTTCAATTTTTCAACTTCATGAGTAAGTTATCTTTTCCGTTGATAAGATTTAGATTATCGTTTTTCAATGATTTGTTTTTCTTTTTTAGAACCTTAAAATCTCTTACTAACACATTAAATGCATCATATAATTCTTCAAAAGTGAAATCATCATAAGGTATTTCAGAACTTACCTCAATGTCATCGTTTGCCATAAAGCAAATGTTCCTTCCCTGCAACACTTCTTGGGTTGCCAGGCATGCCTTGAAGAAACTAAAACAAGAGGACAACGTGAGGGACTACGTGAAGGCGTTCAGTTCTCTCATGTTGGATATCAAAGACATGTCTGAGGCGGATAAATTGTTTAACTTCTTATCCGGCCTCCAACCTTGGGCTTAGTTGGAATTGCGAAGACAAGGGCTGACTGACTTGTCTGTTGCCTTATCTACTACGGAACGACTGGTGGACATCTGAGTTATCAAATCCCCATCAGGTCCCTCAAAAAAGTCTCGTATTGGCCCAGATGGCAACCCAAGAGGGAAGGTGAATTGGGTTCTTTAAAAATTTTAACACTTTGAAAATATTTTTATTGATATAAAGATGCTCAAATGAACTAAATTAATTGAAGCTAAGCACAAATGAGATTGAGAGAGAGAGAGAGACAAAGCACTACAAACACAAAGATTTTATAGTAGTTCGGTGTATCCAACGCCTATGTCCACTCCCAAGCAGCACTTGGGTCCACACTATAATCCACTTGATTACAGTCGAGTTGTTTTACAAGCTTACAACCCAAACTTATTATTTTCCTGGGGTCACAACGAACCCAACTGGTTTTTTGGGCTCACCAGCACAAAACCCAACCACAAGCTATCCTTAGCTTGTCCCGAGATATACTACCTTCACTAATTCAATCCCTTGATTGAATTAGCAACCAACAAAGAAAAATATAGTTTTGAATACAAAACAGCTCCTCAAATGAGCAAATATGCAATTAAATAAACAAAGGTAAGAAAAGCTTGTTCGAAGCGATTTTGATTTGAGCTTTTCTTCTTTTCTTCTTTTCTTCTTCTCCTTTGAAAGATTGAATTAGACCTCAGCTTAGATTCTTCACAAAAATCGCAATTGAGAAGTTAGAGAAAAACAGGACTTTTGCTTTCTTCCTTTTACTTGGGAAATCCTTGATTCTGAACTTTGAATGTTTTGGATTTCTCTTAAATCTTTCTTTAAATAATGGGTGTGCACTCAGAGATTTCTCTTTGAAATTTCTCTCTTTTTCACTGAGTATTTTTCTCGATTTTTCATTCTTCTTTTCAAACGGACGGTTCCCCTTATTTATAGATCTCTTAATCCAAGTTTAGGTAAGAAAAATAGCCGTTACAGAGCAGTTGGATTACTTCTACACACAAAGAAAACTATCCGTTAGAGATTAGGTGAAAAAATATTACCGTTGGAGTCTGTTCTGACATTTGAAGAATCCGTTCCTGACAGGTTGGAGTCGGCTCCAACTTTTCATATGTCGGCTCGAAGTCGGGGTGTCCAAAAATAATAATAAGAAGTTCGTTGAGGAGTCGGCTCTAGAAAAGTTAAGTATCGGCTCGACGCATTCGAGAGTCGGCTCCAAAATTCAAAGGTGTCGACTCTAACTATGTCCAAAAAATATGCTCTCTGTACTCAGGTTAGAGTCGGCTCCAGAAACTCAGGTATCGGCTCCGCAACTCTCAGGTGTTGGCTCCCGAACTCTAGGTGTTGGCTCCGAAAACTGATGCAGAAACCACATCTATGTATCTCAGGTTGGAGTCGGCTCCGAAACTCTAGGTGTCGACTTCGGACCATGCCAAAATCCTAGAAAAGTTCTGATACGCCCTGGGGTCAGCTCTTGACTATTTAGGTATCGACTCTAAGTTCTGAACTTAAATAATTTCCTTTCAAATTTGATTCAAAACTTATTCCTTTATTAATTGATCAACCTTAATGCCTGAAACACTTATCAAATATATCAGAAACATGATGAATATACTCATGGCTTTTGTTAATCATCAAAATCAATAATTGGGTCAACAATCTCTCCATTTTTGATGATGACAAAAATATTGAGTATATGCATGATTAATTAATGAAATTTTCAAAGAAGATAAGTTCTCATAGTTAAGCTCTTCCTAAATGAGGTAGCTCCCCCTATGATACTTAACATCTTCTTTCCTTATCATTTAAACTCCATGCATATCAAATTAAGCTCATTTCATTTAATGTTTGATACCAATTGAACTTATTTCATTGAAACTTCTTGATACCAATTAAACTTATTTCATTGAAACTTCTTGATACATACCAATTTCTTAATAAAATTCATTCAATGTATATATATATAATTATCTTCTTTCCCCTTTGTACATTTAATTGTAACTTTTATGCATATACAAATATCATTTACTTCTCTTCCTTTTTTGTAATCAACAAAAAGGTTAAGAAGTTACAAGTAGTATAGATCAATGCATTAAACATAAGTGAATCAAAACTTAATTCAAGTCATTCTATATCAATGTTCTAGGATAGCAAATATGATATTCATTAGAGTATCAAAACATTACATCATAAATACTTTCAACTATATCAAAATGTTACTTTCATTACAACAACATCAAATTCTAATTACATCAAAATTCAAACTAAACTTCTAACAACAAAAGGTAGAAATATCAAATTCTGAAATGGTTCTTGAGTTCTTCTAAGAGTTGTCCCATTCCATCCCTTTGAACTCTGATAAACTCATTTAACCTTCTATCAAAGAATGCAGATGCCACTGTGATTTTCTCTTAAAGTTCTGCATTGCATCTTGAATAAGTCTCAGAATCTCCTTCAAATTCTTTAAGTTCCTCAAATATGTGCATGAGATCATTCTTTAAAGATTCTGAAGAAGATCCAAGGGTGGACTCAATCTTACTCAACCTTTCATCCAAGGAATAAAATAATTCTCTCAAGCTCATTAGACTGTTGTCTTTCTCAGTCTTCATCTCTTCTTTATGAGTACTAAATAATTCTTTAAGTTGCTCTAATTAGATAGCAGAAAAACTAGCAGATGACTGAACTGAAGAGGAAGGAGCAGGTGGAGCAGAAGGTACACAATGACTGGGGCCAGGTGAGCTATGCCTCCCTGATGGTCTTGCCTCAGAAGGCCCAGGCTCAGAAGTCTCAGCTACTCTGTCTTTAGAAAGACCTTTCCTCTCCCACTGACCATCCTTCTTCACAAAGCCCATCCGATGAACAGTTGCTAAACTATAGTAATCTGTGTGCCTTAAATTCTTTTTGGGTTCATTTTCAGAAAATAACAATACCCTGGCTTTGGAATACTAAAGTCAATATCATACCATAGGATAAAGTGGATCTGTTCTTATTTCCGGCTTCAGCCATATACCAAACCATCATACCAGCCAAATTAATTTGTTGTCCAGTCAAAACACTGTCTATTATAACAATGTCTCGCTTTGAGACATATTCAAACCTCCCGGTCTTGGGAAACAAAATCCAACCACAGATATTATGAAGTAATCTTAACTCAAGAGGCAATTGGTTTGCCCTAATTTCTTCAAACTCAGTGACTTCTCTTCCTAGCATCCTTGATAAAGCATTTGACTTTTCACTATGAATGCTTCCAGTAAGCCCAGTAACAGGAATCCCTAAAAGATTTCCTAGAATTTTTGAGGTTATATGAATCCTTTTCCCTCTTACAGAACTAACTATTCCTCCATCTCCTCTAAATAGATTGAAATAAAACTCCTTGACTAAGGCAGGGTAAGTGGGTAAATCAAGGGAACACACCTTATCCCAACCTAGTTCTTTTAACTGCCGCCCAATAGTGAAACCTTCTTCCTCAAAGAAATGAAAGTCTACCTTTCTGCCCATTGTGATTACTCAGCCGGTTAAGGTATCGATTTGAGGTGAGGAGGGGCTTGGAGCAGCGTTCGGTGTGAATGATGAGGAAGAGGACGAAGAGCTCGGTGAAAGCTGCCTCGCCAAATGCCTCATTGTTCGTTTCTCGGTCGTCACCGCTCCATCAAACATGGATCCCCTACGTTTGGGTGCCATTGAGAGCTAAGGAGTGGTTAATTTGAGAAATTTTGGGTTTTAAGAAGAGTTGGAGAGAGTTTGAAAGAATTAGGAGTCGATTGAAATGAAAGAGGAGTCGGCTCTGCCCTAGATAAGTCAATTTGGGACCACTTGGAGTCGACTCTAGCAAAGCGAGGTGTCGGCTCCAGGTCGCTAACACAGTCAGCGCTCGAAGTGGAGTTGACTCGGGAAAAGCAGGTATCGGCTCCAAAGTCTTAGACAAAACTGGAGTCAACTCTAATACCAGAAGAGTTGGCTCCAAGACAGTTTCAGAAAAAAAAAAAAAGAGTTTCAAAGGATCTGAAACATGTCTGGATTGAGATCAATAAAATGGATAAAATTTTCTAGAATTTGATGAATCAAATGATTCAAATATCTAGATAAATTTTTCTTAAAATCATGAAAGAAATTTGAAGAAATTGATTAAATTCTAGATAATCATTCCTTACGTGTATCAAAATCACTCCAATGGATCACAAATCCCTAATTCTCCTCTAAGATAACAAAATCTTTCTTCACTCAAAGGTTTTGTAAATATGTCAGCTAATTGTTCATCAGTACAAACATAATCAAGACAAATGTCACCATTAGCTACATGTTCTCTAATAAAGTGATATCTAATTTCAATATGTTTAGTTCTTGAATGTTGTATAGGATTTTTAGTTAAGTTTATTGCACTTGTGTTATCACATCTAATAGGAGTTTTATCAAGTGTTATGCCATAATCTTCAAGTTGCCACTTAATCCAAAGGATTTGAGCACAGCAACTTCCAGCTGCAACATATTCAGCTTCAGCAGTAGATAATGCAACTGAATTTTGCTTTTTGCTAAACCAAGAGATTAAGTTACTTCCTAAAAATTGACATGCACCACTTATACTTTTTCTATCTAATTTACAACCAGCATAATCAGAATCAGAATAAGCAATTAAATTTAATGTTGAGTCTCTAGAATACCATAATCCTACATTTTTAGTTCCACTTAGATATCTTAGTATTCTTTTTACAGCAATTAAATGAGATTCTTTAGGTTCAGATTGAAATCTAGCACATAGATAAACAGCAAACATGATATCAGGTCTACTTGCAGTTAAGTAAAGTAGAGATCCGATCATACCTCTATAATGCTTTTGATCAACTTTCTTACCGTCTTCATCTTTATCCAATTTGCATGAAGGACTTATAGGTGTTCCAAGGGTTTTGATTGAATCCATTCCAAACTTCTTGAGAATTTCCTTTATGTACTTTGTTTGGTTGATGAAAATCCCCTCTTTGCTTTGTTTGATTTAAAGTCCTAGGAAGAAATTGAGTTCTCCCATCATGCTCATCTCGAATTCACCCTGCATTAACTTAGCAAATTCTTGACACAAAAGATTGTTAATAGCACCGAAAATAATATCATCTACATATATTTGTACGATTAATAAGTCTTTATCTTTTCTTTTCAAAAATAAGGTTTTATCTAAATTTTCTCTAGAAAAATTATTTTCAATTAGAAATTTGCTTAACCTATCATACCAAGCTCTAGGTGCCTATTTTAAACCATATAGTGCTTTGTATAATTTAAAAACATGATTTGAAAATTCATGATCTTCAAAACCTGGTGGTTGTTCTACAGAAACTTCCTCATTTATAAATCCATTTAAAAATGCACTTTTAACATCCATTTGAAATAAATTAATGTTCATATGACATGCAAATGCAAGTAATAACATAATTGCTTCTAATCTAGCTATAGGTGTAAAAGTTTCATCAAAATCAATTCTTTCTTCTTGATTATATCCTTTTGCAACTAATCTAGCTTTATTTTTAATTACTATGTCATTTTCATCTAATTTATTTCTAAATACCCATTTAGATCCTATAACTGAGTAACCTTTAAGTCTATCAACTAAGGACCATACATTATTTCTAGTAAATTGATTTAATTCCTCTTGCATAGCTAACATCCAATTACTATCTTTTCCAGCTTCTTCAATAGTTTTAGGTTCTATTTGGGATACAAATGCAAGATGATTATTGATATTTCTCATAGATGATCTAGTTCTTACTACTTGAGATGGATCATCTATAATCAATTCCTTTAGATGACAATAGGCATATCTCCAATCTCTTGGCAGATCTATATCATTACGAGTAGTATCGATAACATCAATCCTAGAAGAATCATCATCTTTAGCTTCTTGTTCATGGTCTGAAGATACATCTTTATTCAATTTTTCAATATCTCTCTGTAGCAAATTTGTATCTTCCTCATCATCAATCTTTTTAGAACTTGATGCTAAAGATTTATCAAAAACTATGTGAATAGGTTCTTCTACAATTAAGTTCCTTTTGTTAAATACTCTATAGGCTTTACTAGTTGTTGAATATCCTAAGAATATTTCTTCATTAGATTTTGCATCAAATTTTCCTAAGTTGTCCTTACCATTATTATGAATGAAACATGTACAACCAAATGCATTAAAATAATTAATATTTGGTTTTCTATCATGCCATAGTTCATAAGGTGTTTTCTTAAGGATTGGCCTAATTAAAGCTCTATTTAAGATATAATATGCCGTGTTTATAGCTTCCGCCCAGAAGTACTTCGGGAGTTGGCTTTCACATAGCATGGTATGGGCCATATCTTCTAGTGTTCTATTCTTTCTTTCTACGACTTCGTTTTGTTGTGGTGTTTTAGGTGCAGAAAAATTATGATGAATGTCATGTTCAATGCAAAAAATTTTAAATAAATGATTTTTAAATTTTATGCCATGATCGCTTCTAAGAGACGATGGTGTTATTTTTCTTATTAGTGACTTTCTTGAAGAATTTCAGAAATATCAAGAGAGTCTCATCCTTGTGAGCCAAAAACAATACCCAAGTGAATCTAGAATAATCATCTACTATCATAAGATCATATTTCTTTCCTCCTAGACTAATGGTTCTAGTAGGTCCAAAAAGGTCCATGTGAAGTAGCTCTAGTGGCCTAGAAGTGGAAACAACATTTTTAGATTTGAAAGAGTTTCTAGTTTATTTTCCAAATTGACATGCATCACAAATTCTGTTATTTTCAAAATCTAACTTTAGAAGACCTTTAACTAAATCCATTCTAATTAATTTTGAAATCAAGTGTGTGCTTTCATGACCTAATCTACGATGCCACAACCATCCGATCTCATTAACCTTATCATTATCAGCAATTAAGTAATGATTACTAGTAGACAAATTATCCAAATCTATTAAGTATACATTGTCATTTCTATTTCCAACAAATATAATGCTATTGTCAATGGGATTAGAAACAATGTAGATAGAAGCTTCAAAGGAAACCTTGAAACCTTTATCACACAATTGGCTAATACTAATTAAATTATGTTTTAAGCCATCTACATATAAAATATTTTCTATAAAAGTGGATGGAGTTATTTGAATTTTACCAAATCCCATAATTTGGCCTTTACCATTGTCTCCAAATGTAACAACTCCTTCTCTTTTATCTTCAAGGGTAATGAATTGCTCCTTGTCACCCGTCATGTGCCTTGAATAGCCGCTATCAAGATACCACTTTCGTTTTGATCTTTTGGCCACAAGACACTCCTGCAAAATGATCAAACTTTCTGTTTAGGTACCCAAGCTTTCTTGGGTCCTTCATGGTTAGTAGCAATAAAGATTGTTCCTTTTGGAACCCATATTTTCTTTCCTTTAATTTTTAAATTTTTTCTAGTTTTCTTAATATTGCATTCATATGATTTATGTCCTTTTAAACCACATTTGAAACAAGTAATATTAGGTGATTGGCCAACACGTATAAAGATATTTTTCAAGGATTTTTGCTTTCTAAGAGGATTATATCATAATCCTGCCTTGTCAAAAACAGCCTTTTGACTATCTAAAATCATGTTTAATTTTAAAAAACTTAAGGTAAATCTATCAACTATATCCTTATATTTATCAACCTCTTTCTTTAGATTAAGGTTCTCATTTGAAACCAATTCTTTTTCTTTTACAACACCTTCTTTTTTAGATTTCAAGTCTTTAATTTCTAGAGCTAATTTATTTTTCTCTTTAAGCAAATTTGCATTTTCAGTTTTTAAAGATTTACTTTTCTTTTTCAAAACTTTAAAATCATTAACTAATTCATAAATGTTTCAAATAATTCTTCAAATATAAAGTCATGAGTTTCAGAACTTACCTCATCATCTTCTTTTGCCATGAAGCAAATGTTTGCAACTTCCTTTTGTTCCTCCTCGGAAGAAGATTCTTCACTATCGCTCCATGTTGCAACATAAGCTTTCTTCTTCTTTTGTAGGCTTTCTTCAATTGAGGATAATCATATATGAAGTGCCCCGGTTTCTTACATTCATAACATATGAGGGGTTCTTTTTCTTTGTCCTTGTCCTTCTCTTTTCTTTTTCACCTTCCATTTTTGATCCATACCTTTTCTTATGGAAAGGTCTCCTTCTTTGCATGAATCTTTTAAATTTCTTAGCAAGGAGTGCAGTCTCATCATTATCATCTTCATCCTCACTGCAGCTTTTCTCAATTTCTGCAGCCTTAAGAGCAATAGTTCTCTTCTTCTTGATGTCCTCCTCTATATGCTGCTTCATTGTTAATTCATGGGTCATCAAGGATCCAAGTAGCTCCTCCAAAGGTAATGTATTTAGGTCCTTGGCTTCTTGGATTGCAGTCACCTTTGCTTCCCATGACCTTGGAAGAGACCTAAGAATTTTACAAACCAACTCAGAGTTAGTATACATCTTACCAAGACTCTTCAAGCCATTTACAATGTCATTAAATCTAGTGTACATGCATGTGATAGTTTCATTTTGTTCCATGCTAAACAATTCATATTTATGCACTAAGATATTAATTTTGGACTCTTTAACTTGATTAGTACCCTCATGGGTAACTTCTAATATATTCCATATTTCTTTTACGGAAATACATGTAGAAATTCTATTAAATTCATTAGCATCTAAAGCACAATATAAAACATTCATGGATTTTGCATTAAGCTGAGCCATTTTCCTATCGTTCTCATTCCAATCCCTTTCGGGTTTAGGAACTATTGAACCATCTACTACGTGTGTGGGTGTGATGGGTCCATTAGTGATTACACTCCATAGTTCATAATCTAAAGCTTGAATAAAAATTCTCATTCTAGCTTTCTAATATCCATAATTTGTGCCATTAAATAAAGGAGGTCTATTTGTGGATTAACCTTCAGCAAATGAAGATTCAGCTTGAGCTGCCATTTGGATCTTTGACTCTTGATCGTTGGATCAAACTGAAAATGAGCACAAGCTCTGATACCAATTGTCGGCCCAGATGGCAACCCAAGAGGGGGGGTGAATTGGGTTCTTTAAAAATTTTAACACTTTGAAAATATTTTGATTGATATAAAGATGCTCAAATGAACTAAATTAATTGAAGCTAAGCACAAATGAGATTGAGAGAGAGAGAGAGACAAAGCACGGCAAACACAACGATTTTATAGTGGTTCGATGTATCCAACACCTATGTCTACTCCCAAGCAGCACTTGGGTCCACACTATAATCCACTTGATTATAGCCGAGTTATTTTATAAGCGCACAACCCAAACTTGTTATTTTTCTGGGGTCACAACGAACCCAGCTGGTTTTTCCGAGCTCACCAGCACAAAACCCAACCACAAGCTATCCTTAGCTTGTCCCCAGGTATACTACCTCCACTAATTCAATCCCTTGATTGAATTAGCAACCAACAAAGAAAAATATAGTTTTGAATACAAAATAGCTCCTCAAATGAGCAAATATGCAATTAAGTAAACAAAGGTAAGAAAAGCCTATTTGAAGCGATTTTGATTTAAGCTTTTCTTCTTTTCTTGTTCTCCTTTGAAAGATTGAATCAAGCCTCAGCTCAGATTCTTCACAAAAATCACAGTTGAGAAGTTGGAGAAAAATAGGGCTTTTGCTTTCTTCCTTTTACTTGGGAAATTATTGATTCTGAACTTTGAATGCTTTGGATTTCTATTGAATCTTTCTTTAAATAATGGGCGTGCACTCATAGATTTCTCTTTGAAATTTCTCTCTTTTTCATTGAGTATTTTTCTTGATTTTTTAGTCTTCTTTTCAAATGGACGGTTCCCCCTTTTTATAGATCTCTTAATCCAAATTTAGGTGAGAAAAATAGCCGTTACAGAGCAGTTGGATTGCTTCTACACACAAAGAAAACTATCCGTTAGAGATTAGGTGAAAAAATATTACCGTTAGAGTCTGTTCTAATATTTGAAAAATCCATTTCTAGCATGTTGGAGTCGGCTCCAACTTTTCATGTGTCGGCTCCAAGTCGGGGTGTCCAAAAATAGTAATATGAAGTTCGTTGAGGATTCAGCTCCAAAAAAGTTAAGTGCCAGCTCGACGCATTCGGGAGTCGGCTCCAGAATTCAAAGGTATCGACTCTAACTATGTCCAAAAAATATGCTCTCTGTACTCAAGTTAGAGTCGGCTCCAGAAACTCAGGTGTCGACTCTGCAACTCTCAGGTGTCGGCTCCCGAACTCCAGGTGTCGGCTCTGGAAACTAACGCAGAAACCACTTCTCTGTATCTTAGGTTGGAGTCGGCTCCGAAACTCTAGGTGTCGACTCCGGACCATGCCGAAATCCTAGAAAAGTTCTGATACGCCCTGGGGTCAGCTCCTGACTGTTTGGGTGTCGACTCTAAGTTCTGAACGTAAATAATTTCCTTTCAAATTTGATTCAAAACTTATTACTTTATTAATTGATCAACCTTAATGCCTGAAACACTTATCAAATATATCAGAAACATGATAAATATACTCATGGCTTTTGTTAATCATCAAAATCAATAATTGTGTCAACATCCCGCCCCACCAACAAGTTCCCCAAGAAGACTCTAAAACAGAAAGATGTTGGTGGGAAGAAAATGAAGGACTTTGGAAAGGCTAAAATGAAGACCAAGGAGGATGACTCTTCATCGAAGAAGGACAAAGGGAAAACTCCCCTTCCGGGTGGCTATATCTGCAATGGCCCCCATTACTTCAAAGACTGTCCAAAGAGGGGGAAACTGAATGCTCTCATTGCGGAGGAGAGTGATTCAGATTCAGAGGGCCCTGAATGTGTTGCTCCTCTTCAAGTACTTGGTGTTCTTCAAGCCGAGGAAGCAACAACGGATCGACCCTGGTTGATGTTTGTCCAGACTGAAGTTAATGGGCATCTTGTCTTGTCTATGATAGACACTGATGCCACTCATAACTTTGTTGCTGAGAAGATGGTGAATCCTTTAGGCTTGAAAGTGTCCAAGCACTCAAGCCAAATCAAGGCAGTGAATTCCCAAGCACAGGCCATGAAAGGCATGGCCTTTGATGTCAAGTTATCCATCCGAGTGGAAAGGCCGACTGGATTTGATGATGATGCCCCTCGATGACTTTGAAGTCGTCCTTAGCAAGTATTTTTGTTTAGGCGCCAAAGTTGTCATTATTCCACATATGGGTGGAATTCTCATTAGGGATGAGAAGAAACCTTTCTTTGTTGCTGGGCAAGGGAGGGATCCTATTCATAAAGTGGAGTTTATCTCTGCAAGGCAGTTGGCCCGTAGATGCAAAAAGGGCCAAGGTACCTACCTCGCTGCGATTGTGGAGGAAGGATCAAAGGAAATGGCGGAGGTACCAAAGGAGGTGGCTGCAATTCTACAGAAATTCAATGATGTAATGCCCCATGATCTGCCTAAGGGGCTTCCACCTCGGCGAAGCGTAGACCATCGCATTGAACTAGTGTCGGGCACCAGATCTCCTGCCAAGGCTACCTATCGTATGTCGCCTAAGGAGTTGGTCGAATTGAAACAGTAGTTGGGTGAGCTGCTGGATTCTGGGAAGATCCTACCTTTGAAGGCCCCTTTCGGTGCTCAGGTGCTGTTGCAAGAGAAGCAGGATGGCTCTCTTTGACTCTGCGTTGATTATAGAGGCCTGAACAAGGTCGCTATAAAGAATAAGTATCCGGTGCCTCTGATAGCATACTTGTTCGATCACTTGTCCAAGACAATGCATTTTACCAAGTTGGACTTGCGATCCGGATATTGGCAGGTTCAAATTGCTGAAGAGAATGAACCAAAGACTACAATGATTACTCGATATGGATCTTTTGAATTTCTTGTCATGTCGTTTGGCTTGACCAATGCCCCTGCTACCTTTTGCAATCTAATGAACAATATGTTTCATGACTATATCGATAAGTTTGTGGTAGTTTATCTGGATGATATTGTTGTGTATAGTGAATCCTTTGATGATCACTTAGAACACTTGAGGCAAGTGTTTGCTCGGTTGAGGGAAAATGACTTATATGTAAAGAGGAAAAATGTGAGTTTTGCCTTGGGGAGATTAAGTTCCTTGGACATCTTATGGGCAATGGATTGGTGAGGATGGATCCAAGAAAGGTATAGGCCATCACTGAATGGCCAATACCCAGCAAGGTGACAGAGTTGAGAAGTTTTCTTGGGCTAGCCAATTATTAATAAAAATTTATGGCAGGCTACTCAAGAAAAGTCTCTCCTCTAACGGATCTTCTAAAGAAAGGCCAATCTTGGGTGTGGTCGGATGGATGCCAGAGGGCTTTTGAGGAAATCAGGATCGCCATTTCTTCAGAATCGATGCTGCAGTTGCCTGATTTTGCCAAACCTTTTGAAGTTCATACAGATGCTTTCGATGTGGCTGTTGGAGGGGTTCTGGTATAAGATGGACATCCAGTTGCCTTTGAGAGTTGAAAACTCAAGGATGCCGAGCAAAGATATCATGCCCATGAGAAAGAGATGCTTGCGGTAGTGCATTGCCTACGAATTTGGCGTGTTTACTTGATGGAAACCAAGCTCGTGGTGAAGACTGATAATGTGGCCAATACTTTCTTCTTGACTCTGAAGAAGTTATCTCCTAGATAGGCACGGTGGCAAGAGTTTATTGCAAAGTATGACTTTCAGTGGAAGCATAAGTCTGGGAGGCATAAGCAGGTTGCGGATGCCTTGAGTAAGAAAGGCGTCCAAGAGGTGGTTGCAGCTAAATCTCAAATTAAAGCAGATTTTTCTGATAAAATCTGGGAGGTGGCTTAATTGGATGTGGGTTATCAGAGACTGCTCCAGCAAGTCCGAGATGGTGAAACTTGGAGATATTGGCTAGAAGATGATCTTTTGGTGGCAAAAGGTGGTTGAGTGTATGTTCCTCATGGTGAAGGACTACGGAACCAGTTATTGAGGAAAACTCATGACCCTCAGTAGGCTAGTCATCCGGACAAAGAGCGCATGATGGCTCTCTTATCTCGCTCTTTCATTTGGCCAAAGATGGAGCAAGATATTGAAGCTTATTTCAAGTCTTGTCAAATCTGCCAATAAGACAAGGTGGAAAGGCGGAAGGAAGCAGGCTTATTGCAACATCTTCCAGTTGCAGAAAAGCCATGGATTTCGATGTCCATGGACTTCATTGGCGGGTTACCAAAGGTTGATGGCCTATCATCCATCTTGGTGGTAGTTGATCGCTTTTCCAAGTACGCTATCTTTATTCCAACACCAGCAAAATGTCTCGTAGGGGTAGCTACAGATTTATTCTATCAGAATGTGATGAAGCACTTCGGGTTGCCTACAAAAATCATCAATGATCGGGATGCTTGGTTCACGGGAAGGTTTTGGACTTATCTTTTCCAATTGGCAGGATCAGAGTTGAAATTCTCTACTGCCAATCACCCTTAGACTGATGGCCAGACTGAATGGGTGAATACCCTTTTGTAGGAATATCTTCGGCACTATACCTCAGCAAATCAACAAAATTGGGTAAAGTTGCTAGACTCTACTCAATTTTGTTACAATCTGCATCGGTCTTCTGCAACAGGGTTTAGTCCCTTCAAGTTGGCAACATGAAGGTAGCCCCTTACTCCTGAAGAAGTAGTCTTACAAAAGAAAGGGGGCCTATGTCCTACTGTCTATCGGTTTGCCAGAGACCAACAGGAGATGTTTGATGAAGCACAAGACAGTCTGCACAAGGCTGCAAAGCATATGAAGAAGTATGCTGATCGGGGACGCTGACCCTTAGAGTTCAACGTGGGGGATCAAGTCATGCTGAAATTGATCCCACAAATCTTGAAAAGAATTAGCCGGAAGTGAGCACACCGAGGCTTAATCCTACGATATGATGTTCCGTTTGAAGTTGTCAAATGGGTAGAAAATGTTGCCTACAAACTGCGGCTGCTTGACAGACTGAAAGTGCACCCCACATTCTATGTGAGTTTTCTGAAGCCCTATTATCCAAGTGCTGATCCTTCAAGGGTGTAGGAACAGCGGGCTCTTCCTATTATGCGGGAACAGTATGAAAAGGAGATTCAAAGGATCTTGGATCATCGGACTTTGGGCCAAAGCAAGAAGAACCGACAGACATAATACTTGGTTCATTGGAAGGGTGAATCAGCGGATGAGGCTAGTTGGAAAAAGGAGGCAAACTTATGGCAGATGGCAGTTCAGAAAAGAAATTGACAGATACTTAGCAAATCTCCTTCCGAGAGCATCAGGCTCTTCTAGTGGGGGAGGTTTGTCAGACCCAGCCTAACCCGCGTGGGGTTAGCCGTGCGTGCCTCATCCTGTGCTTGAACCCAAGCGAGGTTGGTCGCTGTACCGGCACTTGGTCATGTGGGCACATGGCCGCGTAGGCCTTGATCATGCGCGTGCATGATCAACATGGGCCTTCACTGTGCAAGCGCATGACCGCGCCAGGCCATGGCCGCATGGGCCTTGGGCATGCACATGCATAGCCATGCCAGATCATGGCAACGCGGGCCTTGGGCACATGCGTGCATGGCCGCGCCGGGCCATGGCGATGCGTGCTCAGGAATGCGAACCTTGGCCGCTAACTCCAACTAAAAGCCCTCGCATGGAGTCTCAAATCCTTCTTTAAACAAACAACTTTTAGATAACCATCATCTCTTTCTTCGTATGGATACGAAAAAAGTGTCCTTGCTGCTAAGAAAGGCCTCTAAAAACAACAAATGCTGCAAACAACTCTACTCTAACAAATAATAAAAATGATTTTAAAAACAATAAAAAATATTATAATAAAAATAACTTTAAAAATAATGAAGAAATATCATAATAAATTTCTTTCTTTAAGCCTGATTTTCATAACTTAATTCCTTGTAGAAATCAAATCATGAAGGCTTTTTTTCCCCCAAAAATTGACTTACAAGCCAAGAATTGATCATTAAATTCAGGACGTGAATCCAAATAAACAGAGCTATCTCACAAGGCAGTAACTTAGAAATCTCCAGTTTTAAACCTGTCACACTTTAATAACCTTTACTTAACATGGAATGCTGCAAATCCCTGATTAAAATTCGCAAGTTAATAAAGGGCTGCCCCATTTAATGTCAACATTGTTCTAGGATTCCACCACCTTCCTCCCAGGAAAGAAGAATCTAAAACTAAAGAATAACAAATCTAAGCATATAGCTTTTAGAGTTACAGATCACAGAGCATAATCTTTCAGACATAAAACCATTCGAAGAATAAATTTGGCCATAATGGCATACGAGAAGCCACCTTGGTGCCCTCCTCGATCAAAATCTCCATCACGGAGTTGGCCCAACAGCAACCTCTTCTCCCTCTCTCCGTCGCCGAAGTGCTCTCAGACGATGCCAACTCCGGCCCATTCTCCTCCACAACCAAAGCCCTTCAGGCTGGACACCGGCAAACCCAGCGCCCCAACTTTCATCCCCTCCGAGTGACAGAATTAATATAATTAAAATGTAATACACCCAACTTATTGCAGACCTGAAAAAATAAAACTTTATCAACATTAATATAATTAATATTTAAGTATATTCATTTCCAAAATGTTTAGCATCGAATTAGTTGCGCAAGACTTATGGAATTATGTAAAACAAAAGTGAGATAGGATAATTATGAATAATTTAATAAATATGTATTGGTACAAACTTTTAAAAAATTATAAAAATATTATTTTATAGCTCATAATTTAAGGATAATTTTTAATATATATGTATATATGTAAAAATTCATATTAGATAAGTTAGAAATCTAATAGGAGTTAGGAATCTATATTTAGATATTTATTTAGCAGTTATCTCTTTATTTTTTTTAAAAAATAAAAATTCTATTAGAAGTAGGAAACTGATTGATTTTAATAAAACTACTACCGAGAACTAGAAAACCTATTAGCTCTAGGAAAAAACTCTAAATAAATGAAATGTAGTAAAAAAAATTATATAAATATTCATCAATTAAGTTTTAAAGATTTTTTCTTCTAAATTAAAGTGATTCTTTTCTTATTGGGGTACGAGATTTCAATCATACAACAAGTAATCAGTGCAAGGCCAAAAATTACTTTTTTCATATAAGCTCGTAACATTAATAATGATATTTAGAGTTGGTTTGATTTATTTGATAGTTCAGATTTATCTTATGGTTTGACTCCTTAATTAGATGATAGATTTCAAGGGAATACATAGGATTGATCGGGATTAATATGTTTTGTAATTATAGCATAAGTAATGATCCACTTTTTTGAGAATTGTTTTATATATACTTACTTTTGTAAAAACATTGACATCAAAGCATTCATAAATTTTATGAGTGTACATTCTCTAACGACATATGCATGTATTATGTTTATAAATTGTGTATATGTTTAAAATATGATTTTAAAAATTTTTATTTTTGGTCAATGATTGATATGGTATGAATTGCAATTAGATACATTTTATCATGGATTTTAAAAACCAACGAATTATGTTCAATTTTCTAACCAATGGAGATTATACGTAGCTAATGCCATTGCTGGTAAAAATTATACTTGATTGATATGCTACTTACAGGGAGGATTGTAGGCTGGCCATGCCCCCTATCAATAAAGATTATACACTGATTGATTGTAAAATTTTAAGCATAATCAAGTAGGTCGAAATGAATTATAATTAATTTGATTTATCATTTTATTAATAAAATAAATATTAAAAAATTATATATTTTTATTATATTCAAAAACGATGGTATCATTTGTATGCATGATATATTTATTATTAATTTATAATATAAATTATATAGTTAAGATAATCATTGTTTACGGAGCAATCATCCATTCTATCATCTCTTTCCTTTTAAGGCTAGAGCGATGGATACTTCTTAAAATAAACACTGCGGGATTGCGGGAATGCTCGCGGCTTTCCGGCTCTACTTTAATGCCGGCGAACGCTGAAACACCATTATAAATGCTGGCTAAAAATAGACAACTACAGGAAGATCCTGCCATTCCGGCTCCCGCTGCCCTCCTGTTATGGCGCTGATGAACGTTAAACGATGTTAAATGGCCATTTAGATCAACACTTGGGGAAAGATCTGTCCCTCCTCGCATTCGTGGAATTATTTTCCTCTTTAATCCACCGCCTCCTCCATTAGAACGCTTTCGGAGCTCTCCTGAAAGGAGGGGGGAAAACGCTGAGAGAGTAATAGCGCGCCTTCCATGGCCGCGGTTAGCCCTTCTTCCCCGATGCCAAGGCAAAGGCGGCGCCTTTCCCTTCCATTCTTCTTCATCTCAATCTCCTTCGCCCTCGCCTTCCTCCGCCTATCCGGCGACGGCGCCGCCGGCTTCTCCCGCCATGCCACCGCCCTCCAGGAGGTGAACCTCGCGCTCATGCTCGCGCCGATGGAAGAAATCGACCTCCCCGAGCACAAATCCCATCAAAAGTCTCGACTTTTGCCAAACGTGGGCGACGTGTCGGGGCCCTTCTCCGCTTCGGCTCCCAAGTTAGCGAATCGGTCCGACGCCAGGTCGCTACTTCTCCGCCTTAACCCCACTAGCCGGTCGAGGCGATTCTTCGACAGAGCTGACGAGTTCTTCCATGGTTATTCTCCCATTCATTCCAATTCCTCTTGTAAAGTTCGTTTTTTTATGACTTGGATCTCTTCCTTGGAGGCATTTGGCCCCAGGGAGTTGCTATCGATGGAGAGCCTGTTCAAATACCATCCGGGCGCTTGCTTGCTGATAGTCTCCGACTCCATGGACTCGGCCAGAGGTGCTAGGCAGCTGAGGTCCTTCAAAGAGATGGGCTTTCGGGTGGCGGCAATGGCTCCGGACTTCAACCTTCTCTTCGAGAAAACTCCTGCCAAGGCCTGGTTCGAGCTCCTCCGGAAGGGTGAGATCGATGCCGGAGTGGTGGCACTCGGGCAGAACCTCTCTAACTTGCTCCGGCTTGCAGTCCTCTACAAATTTGGTGGAATTTACGTGGACACTGATGTTATAGTGTTAAAGAGCTTCTTGGGTCTTAAGAACGCCATTGGAGCTCAGGCAGCTGATGCTGTGACGGGGAATTGGAGCAGGTTGAACAACGCCGTGATGATATTCGACAGGAAGCATCCTCTTTTGTATAAATTCATCGAGGAGTTTGCGCAAACCTTCGATGGGAACAAGTGGGGGCACAATGGACCTTACCTTGTTTCGAGGGTGGTCTCAAGGGTGATGGGGAGGCCTGGCTTCCAGTTCACGGTGTTGCCACCGGCGGCGTTCTATCCGGTGGATTGGAAGAGGATAGAGATGATGTTTCAGAGGCCACGGGATGGGAACCACTCGAAGTGGGCGAAGGCCAAGCTCGATAGAATTCGGCAGGAGAGCTTTGCTGTGCACCTGTGGAACAAGCAGAGCAGAGGAATGAAGGTCGAGGAGGGGAGTGCCATTGCAAGAATATTGTCGGATGGCTGCATTTTGTGCAATTTGGCGGTGTAAGAGCGAGTGGTGTTAGAAAATTGTTATCTTTTTACTTCAGGTATGTTAGGGATGGAGTTAATTACAGGAGTAATATTGCTCGGTTACAATGCAACACTTAATTATATTTGAAATAAGAATAATATAATAATAAAATAAGATATCATTTATATGTTATAAACTCATTGATATTAAAAAAAAAGTGAGTGGTAAGAGGTAGTGGGATTATCAATATCTAGTTTCTTTTTCATAATTTTTACTTCTAACCTTATTAATCAATTTCCTCTTGGGTTAATAATTTGAACGGTGAAAAAGAAAAAAAATATCCTTCTTAAATAAATTGATCTTCTATCAAACATTTTTGAAGAGGATGAAAAATTATAGGAATAACTTTTATTTTCTTTAGTCCTATACTAAATGCATCCTAAGTAGTTTTTTTTATGTATTTATTAAAAATAAATAAATAATTAAGAAATAATATTATCCAATTTGAAGTATGTTATGGATGACACTCCTTTTAAAGTAGATTTTGCTCTACATAAGTACAAAGAATTGGTAATCTACTTTCAAGATATAATGAATTGCTGTATATTATTTTAAAAGTATTCTAATAAAGAAGAGTCAAGATGAATTCAAACAGATCAAGACTAAATGCAGCTAAAATTAGTAAGGTATTTGAATAAAAAATCTCTATTTATGTGGACTTAATCCTCTTATCAAATGCTTAATGGGCATACTTGAGTTCCCTTAATATTTCAAATTTCTTTGGCTAAACTATAGTATTTATTCTTTAACTTAGAGGACTGCGCCACTTTGATTTCTAAACTTTAAAAAGTTACAAAAGTGATTCTGAATTTTTTTTTTGTTTTATTTTGATCCCTACCGTTAAACAGGGAAGACACCATTTGATTTTGTTCTACATGGTAGTACACATGGCATCCAGATGCCAAAATCAAATTTAAAATCTATGATCAACCTGTTAGCCCAATATTCAATAATTCTAAAAAAAAAACTAACCTCCCTCCCCCTCCACCCCCCCTCCAATGGCCTCCTCTCTTTCGTCCATCACTCATAGCCTTCGTCCCCGCTCCACCTCCCCCCTACTAGGCTGACTTTGACGATGATGACCCCACAACCACTACTTGCTAAGGAGGCTAAACCCGCACCCACTCCCTGCACACTATAGCCGCCACTGCCGTCCGCTCTAGTTCTAGTCAAAATCAGAGCACCCTCCTCCTTACAACTATGGAACATGGGGGAGCTATCAGCCGCTACCCTACTTCCCAAACATTTTTAGGTCTTTGTCTCTTTGGGGAGGAGGGACATAGGAGCCCTTGGGGAAGGTGTTTGGATTACCTCTTTGGATTACCAACGAAGGCTGCGGGGAAGGGATGGAGTGGGGGGTGGTGGGGTGGAGGGAGGAGGTTGTGTTGGGAGGAGAGGGGGTTGTGTGTGGACAGGGAGAGGGGGAAAAAGAGTTTTATTTTTTAGAATTATTAAACATTGAGTTAATGGGTTAACGAGTTAAATCATGAGTTTTAAATTTGATTTTGTCACTTGAATGTCACGTATGCTGCCACGTGGGATAAAAATCAAACAACGTTTTTTCTGTTTAATGGTAGGGATCAAAGTGAAATAAAAAAAAAGAAAGTTTAGAATTATTTTTACAATTTTTTAAAGTTCAGGAATCAAAATGATATAGCCTCTAAGTTCAAGGGTTAATAATGTAGTTTAGCCAATTTCTTCTATTAAATTATTTTTGAATAGATGAGGATAGGGATTTGATTCACTATTTATAGATGTAAAGAGGTGTACATAAATTATTGTTTAGGTATTCTTTAAATGGGTGTATGCATCCACATCATTTATCTAATCATCAAAGATTGTATCCCTTGAATTCAATCTACCTAATTGGATGTATTAAGACATATCTCTTTATCAGATTAGTTCGATTAGATTTATCGTATATCTTTGTATGTGATTGTTATAGTTTCTCACTATACAAATGTATCGAATCTCTGTCTTAAAAAGATATAGAGATATAAAGGCATTTTTGATGGAGGTATTTATTCTCTTCATTGTCTTAAGAAGATATAAAAATGTAAAGGTTGTAGGGAGAAATAATTTTCGAGGCATGCATATTTTAATTTTGATAACAATTATCAATGCGAAAATTTAAAGATTACATATTAATCTATCTAACATGCATCAAGATCATATCTTTGCCTTATATTATAAGATCGTTTGATCTAAATAATGCATATAAATCAAATAATTAAGATCATATCTTAATATTCAAGATGAGAAGTCATACTACTCGTCTTGAAGCATGCCTTAACATCTAGGGATCAAATCACTCACCTTAAGAACAGTATGTAAATCCTTTGTGCTCTGCAGTCGTTCAATCGTCCGGCCTCTAAGTATCGTCCATGTGAAGCCCCGAATGATCGGATTCCCGGGAGTACTAACTCGCGAAAAAATAATTTTGCTGATCTTGAATCCTTCCAATTGAATCTTCTTCCAAGATCCACCAAACCTTTTCTGACACCATAATTACACCAGGATTTTCTATTCTAACTCTTTAGAAATTCAATCCATAACATCTCGTTGTTGTAATCTAGTGAGGGATGTCCTCCAATTTATAGGCTCAATTCTAACTCTTAGAATTTTGCTGTTCGGTTAAAACCAAAGAGACGCAACCTTTTGTTTAATTTCGACATTCGGTGAAAACCAAAGAGATACAACCTTTTGTTTAATTTCGACGTTCAGTGAAAACCAAAGAGATATAAATTCTAATCACTTAGACTTCCATTATCTCGTTAATTCAAAGAGGCACAATAATTCCACTTTAATTCTAACACTAAGAATTCCGACGGAAATGGTTTGAAGAAGATTAAATTAATATATTAAATTCTACATGAGAATTTAATCAAGTTATCTCATCATGTGAGATCCCTTTTACGAGGGGTTTGGGTTTGGGTTTTGGTTTAAGCTGATTTAAATTTATTGGACTGAACCTACATAGATCATTGTTCTAGTCCAAATCAAATTTATCTAGTCCTGAATTTATTTAAATCCAAATCAAGTCTAATTTCAAATCAATATTTGAAATTGACTAGTCCTTCTAATAGACTTAAACCAAATTGAATCTTATTCACTTGAACTTAACCCAATTGAGATAATTCAATCAATCAAATTAATTAAATCATGTACGATTCTCAATCGTTGATCAGCAAATAGATCATCATAGGAAACTTCTATGCGTGTGACTCTCTAGGCTCGAACCTAAGCCGGCAGCATATAAACAATTTTCTATACTAATCGATGTGCCCATCTAGCAATGGAACTCGACATCTGGATAGGTCGAAGAGTTGCCGAGCAAACTCCAAGAACCCTAAGAAACAGTTACCGTATAATTCATCCTCTTGACCACAAATGCTAAGGATGGCTTAAGAGCTTGTCAACTCTAAACAGCAAATCCATAAAGTGATTTCAATTTTAGTGATCATGTGACTTTCACATGAAGTACCTTGGCCATGGTCTTGTTAAATTGAAACACAAGCATTTCTCCTTTTAATGGGATAGGTCAAATTCCATCTTGATCCACAATTGACTACCACAAGTACTTGACTACACCCAGTAACCTTTCATAGCTGGATTAGAAATCCAGGTGGTTTAGCACCTAAGTACAATGAGTTGCTTGTAAGTCACTGGTTGTGATCTTCATGTCTGAAGGATACTTATACCTATATCTTCTTGGATTAACTCTTGACAGCATAGTATCCAGAAATGAGTCACATTCGGTGAAATGTACTCCTACACTTTCACCTGTATGTCATACCAGTGTCTCTATACTCCTTGGTTAAGAGGACAACCAATAATACAATGTCCTATAATTGATAGTACTATGGCTCTGTCATAATATATCATTTGGTCGCGAACTCTTTTGAGGACCTTCAAAGATAAATCATTCTTTATCATGAACGAAGATCCTGAGGGCTTCATTACTATTAGGAGTTTTAAGAAGATGTTCTTGTAATGAATAAATTGCCAAATAACTTTTATTAATGTATCAATTTATGTAATTTGCATTAGCACAATCATCAAATGATTGGCTTTAGGATACAATTTCCAACAAACTCCCACTTAGCCTAAAGCCACTCATTACAGTATCTAATATCCATCTTCAATTTATAGTCATCAAACTCCTTGATGCTGAGTGCTTTAGTAAATGGGTCACCTAGGTTTTCCTTTCCGTCAATCTTCTGAAGATTTATGTTACCTCGGTCTACAATCTCTCGAATAAGATGAAACCAGCATAGTATGTGCTTGGTGCGCTGATGTGCTCGTGGTTCCTTTGCTTGAGCTATGGCACCAGTACTGTCACTGTATAACAGGACTGGTCCATCTATGGAAGGTGCCACTCCAAGCTCGGAGATGAACTTCCGCAGCCATACAGCTTCTTTCGCAGCATCTGATGCAGCGATGTATTCTACCTCGCACATCGAATCTGCCACTGTATGTTGCTTAAAACTTTTCCAGCAAACAGCTCCACCATTTAGGATAAACATGAAACCCGATACACTTTTATTATTATCATGATCTGATTGGAAATTGGAATTAGTATATCCAACAAGTTTCAAATCAGACTCTCCATAGACTAAGCACTGGTCCTTAGTATTTCTCAAATACTTAAGGATTGTCTTAACAACTTGCCAGTATTTTTCTCCTGGATCAGATACTCACTACTCCTAGTGAGTATGCCATATCTGATCTTATACATGTCATGGTGACATAATCGATCCCACTGCCGAAGCATATGGAATTTGACTCATACGTTCTCTTTCATTAGGAGTTGTCGGATAATCCTTCTTAGAAAGATGAATTTCATGGCCTATCGGAAGATAGCCTTTCTTGGAATTCTCCATGCTAAACCTCTTTAGCACTGTGTCAATGTACGTAGATTGGGATAGACCAAGCATCCTCTTAAATCTATCTCTATAGATCTTCATCCCTAGGATGTAGAAGGCTTCTTCCATATCTTTTCATGGAGAATTGTGATGATAACCATGTCTTTATTCCTTATAATGCAGGGATGTCATTTCCAATTAAGAGAATATTATCTACATATAATACAAGAAATACAATAACGGAACCGTTAGCCCATTTATAAATGCAAGGTTCTTCTTTATTCTTAACAAAGCCATAAGATTTGATCACATTATCAAATCGTATGTTCTAACTCCTAGATGCTTGCTTAAGTCCATAAATGGACTTCTGTAGCCTGCACACTTTAGACTCGTCTTCAGATATAAAACCTTCATGCTATATCATATACACCTATTCTTCTAAATTACCATTTAGAAAAGTGATTTTAACATCCATCTGCTAAATCTCATAATCGAAGTATGCTGCTATAGCTAGCATAATCCAAATGGATTTCAGCATTGCCATAGGAGAAAACGTTTCTGTTGGTCCAGATAGCAACCCAAGGGGGGGTGAATTGGGTTTTTCAAAAATTTAAACTCTTTTGAAAAATAAACCCCAGCAAAAATAAAAACTTAGATTCGCACAAATTAAAATATAATATGCACAAATAGAGAATTAAAGGTAATGAGACAATCACGGCAAACACAGGAGATTTTATAGTGGTTCGGTGTACCTACACCTACGTCCACTCCCAAGTATCTCTTGGGTCCACACTATAATCAATCTGATTACAGCATAGTTATTTTGCAAGCTCACAACTCGAACTTGTTATTTTCCTGGGTGCACAACAAACCCAGCTGGTTTTCAAGGCTCACCAGCACAAAACCTTACACCACAAGCAAACTACTTGCACAAGGCTAACAGCCTCAAAGGAATCAATCCTCCGATTGACCCAGCAAACAATAATCATTTTTACAAAACAAGGGCTCCTCCAATGAGCAAATATACAATGATAGAACACGAAATAAAGAGATAGGAATCAAAGCCTGATTTGCAGATCTTGGTGGCTTGCTTCTTCTCTTCTCTTGGATGGATCTTCCTTTAGAATGCTCTTGAAGCTCCGAAGATCAGAAAACTAGGGCTTGCTTATTTTCTTGAGATTTCTTCAAAATGGAGCTATGAAAGCTTGGAATTCTCTCTTTTCTTTTAAGGAATTAGTATGATCTTTCCTCTTGAATCTTCCCTCTCTTTTTTTCTGATGGATTTCAAAGATTTTTCTATATTCTTTTCTTTTTTTTGTCTCTCTCATTTCGGATGCATCAAACCCCTTCTTATAGATCAGTTCAATCCATAAATAGTTTAAAACTATCCATTAGAAAAAGTGTAAGACGGATTAGATCCAAAAATAGCAATAGCCGTTGGGATTAAAAAGATAAAAGTAAAGTTTAGAGTCGTTCTGACAGTTCTAGAGTTGCGTCTGACATTCTGGAGTCGGCTCTAACTTTTCTGGAGTCAGCTCTAAATCGAAAATCCCCAACTCGCTTGAACTGGAGTCGTCTCTGACTTTTATGGGGTCGACACAAAAATCTTCTGGAGTCGACTCTAACAGTCCGTGAGTCGACTCTAAGTCGTGGGCAGAAAAACCATCATTCTGTCTTTTCTGTTGGAGTTAGCTCTAACAGTCCGGAAGTCGACTCTAAGTCTGTGCCATTTTCGGAGTCGACTCTGCGATTCCATGTTGACTCTAATGTCTGCAATTCTTACCTTGACATTAGATTCGAACTAGAACTTGATTTGTCTTATAATTTTGATTAATAAATCATATCATAAAATAAAAAACTTAATCAAAATCATTAGTAACTTCAAATGTTATACTCAAATAGTTTTATTAATCATCAAAATCAACAATTGGGTCAACAATCTCCCCCTTTTTGATGATGACAAAAACTTTGAGTATATGCATTAAAAATTCATTTGAATTAAGAGTTATAGACATTGTTAAAACTTTAAAACTTCCTAACAGAGAATTTGATGCCAATTTTCAAAATGAATCAAAAAAAGATACTTGAGTTCTATTATAAACATCAATCAAGATGATTTAACTTTACGTAGGAAATTATTAAGCTCCCCCTGCATTGAATAACTCCCCCTATGTAAATAAACTGAAATCGATTGATACAAATTGATTAAAATTTATAAATCTCAAAATTTCTCTCCCCCTTTTTTGATATGCCAAAAGATTGAAATCTTATACTCCTTCCATTCTTATATCCTTATATTCTTCCATTCTTATTTCCTTTATGCATATACAATTTTCTCTCCCCCTTTTTTGTTATCAGCAATAAGGTGAATTTAAAAACAATAAAGAAGGTTATCAGAGCGGGGTTGTTGGTTCATTCAATCATAGAGATGGTAATTGGTTCTCATAGACAAATTTGCAATAAAAGGATAATTGTATTTCAATGCAAGATTCATTACATGTGTCAATTCAAGTACATTCTCAAAAGTAACATATTCAAGTATATCCACAAAAAACCAAAATTCCTAGATACATGCTATCAAAGTAAAGAAAGCTAGAAATCCTAAGATACAAACTAAGATAAGACAGGGTATCAAAATCAAATATGCTTGTAAACAATTTTCTTCAAATGACCAATCATTTCCATAATTTCATCTTTTTGGTCTTTCTTAAATTTTTCAAGACAAGCTTCAACTTGTTGGACAGCAACATTAATATCTTTCTTCAACTGACCAGTAGCATTTAAATAGACTCTTGATCCATCTGCTATTCCTTCTAGCCTTTCAAAAATCTTTTGAAGCTCAGATGACATGTCATTCACTGATTTATCCAAAGTAGAAACTATCATGTCAAGCTTAGCAGATATCAATTTCATTTCACTTCTCATTTCTGAATCATGCTCAGTCAGTAAGGCTCTGAGCTGATCAAGCTGCTCCTCTGAAAATCTTCAGATACCAAGGCTGACTGATGTGGAGGTGAAGGATGAGTGCTCGGTCCAGCCTCTGAAGGTCCAGCAGTAGATGGTCCAGGAATATCCTCTGCTCTGGCCTCCTCAACTCTAACTTTCTCTGCTCTGGTCTCTTGTCCTCTTTTTATCCAAATATTATTCTCTTTTCTGAAGCCCATGCGGGAATTATAGAGACACTGTAGTAATCAGTATGCCTTAACTTCCTTAGTGGCTCATTATCCATTATTAGCACACCTTGGCTTCTAAAAACTAAGGTCAGAATCATACCGTATGGCAATGTTGATCTCTTCTTGGTTGCTGCTTCTGCCATATAGCCAATCAACATTCCAGCCAAATTAACAGGCCTTCCAGTAATGATACAGTCCATTAACAAGATATCTCGCTCCGAAACATATTCAAACCTTCCAATTTTAGGAAACAATATTCTTCCACAAATATTATGAAGTAACCTGAGTTCCAAATTTAGTTGATTAGCCATGATTTCTTCAAACTCAGATACTTCTCTCCCTAACATCCTAGATAGGGTACCTCCTCTATCATCATGTTGATACTCAACTAGTCCAATATTAGGCATCTCCAATAAATTTCCAAGAATCTCAGCCGTGATTATTACTTTGGTTCCTCTTACAAAGCTCACTAAACCTCCCTCTCCTCTACATAAATCATTGTAAAATTCTCTCACAAGGGTCTAAAGAGCAGACTTTCTCCCATCCCATTTCATTCAATAATCGGCCAATAGCGAAGCCTTCGAAGCAAATAAATTGAAATCTACTTTTCTTCCAGTTGTAATGGCCTTACCCACTAATTGATCTACCTGAGGAGAAGATGGTGAAGGTGGAGAAGCATCTTGGGTGGCAGATGATGAAGAGGTGAGGGTTGCTACGAATCGAGCGACGCTTCGTGGGAACGGTCGATCCACCGACAATAGCGCTTCTTAGGAGCCATAGGATTCAATTGGAATGAATTATTGAGAGATTTGAGGGGTTTGGAGGGGTTGGAATCGATTTGGAACGGCTTTGGAAAGGTTTAGGAGACGATAGGGTTGTTTGGGTGTCGACTCCGCCTTTTTATTTTGACCTAGTTTTACTTAGAGTCGACTCCCGCAAAGCGAGGTGTCGGCTCCGAACCAGAAAATCTATCAGCGCCCGAATTAGAGTCGGCTCTACAGAAGCCGGAGTCGGCTTTAATTGCCCAAACAGAACATCAAAATATGAAGGTGTCGACTCCACAAACTGCAGGTGTCGACTCCACAATAGTTTCAGTGAAAAATTCAAATTTCAAGGATCTGAAACTAATCAAATTGATCAATAAATTCTAGATAAATGTTCCTTATCAATTGGGGAAACAATGAATCAAATTTCTAGATAAATTTCCTTATTGGACATAGAGGATTTTCAAGAAATTGATGAAGTCTAGATAGTTGTTGTCCTTAAGAGTTTCAGAAAATCATTCTAAAGGGTCACAAACTCCTAATTCTCCTCTAAGATAACAAAATCTTTTCTCACTCAAAGGTTTGGTAAAAATATCAGCTAATTGATCATTAGTGTTCACATAATCAAGATAAATCATTATTAGCTGCATGTTCTCTAATAAAGTGATGTCTAATTTCTATGTGTTTAGTTCTTGAATGTTGAATTGGATTCTTAGTTAGATTGATGGCACTAGTGTTATCACATTTAATAGGAATTTTATCAAGTGTGATACCATAATCTTCAAGTTGTCACTTATCCAAAGATTTGAGCACAGCAACTTCCAGCTGCAACATACTCTGCCTCAGTAGTGGATAATGCAACCGAATTTTGCTTCTTGCTAAATAAAGAGATTAAGTTACTTCCTAAAAGTTGGCATGCTCCACTTGTTCTCTTTCTATCTAATTTACAACCAGCATAATCAGAATCAGAATAAGCAATCAATTTTAAGGTTGAGTCTCTAGAATACCATAATCCTACATTTTTAGTTCCATTTAAGTATCTAAAGATTCTTTTAACAGCAAATAAATGTGATTCTTTAGGATTAGATTGATACCTTGCACATAGGCAAACAGAAAACATAATATCTGGCCTACTTGCAGTTAGGTAAAGAAGTGATCCGATCATACTTGGTAATGCTTCTGATCTACTTTCTTACCTTCTTCATCCTTGTCCAGCTTGCATGAGGGACTCATTGGCGTACCAAGAGGTTTAGCAGATTCCATACCAAACTTCTTGAGTATTTTCTTTATGTATTTTGTTTGGTTGATGAAAATCCCGCTTTCTCTTGTTTGATTTGAAGTCCAAGGAAGAAATTGAGTTCTTCCATCATGCTCATCTCGAATTCTCCCTGCATTAACTTAGCAAATTCTTGACAAAGGAGATTGTTAGTAGCACCAAATATAATGTCATCAATGTAAATTTGAACAATTAATAAATCCTTTTCTCTTCTTTTTAAAAACAAAGTTTTATCAACGCTTCCACTATAGTTTTAGGTTCTATATGAGATATAAATGCAAGATGATTATTGATATTTCTCATTGATGATCTAGTCCTTACACCTTGAGATGGATCACCTATGATTAGGTCTTTAGGATGACCATAAGCATATCTCCAATCTCTAGGTAGATCTTTATCATTATGAGCAGTATCAACACCATCATCCTTAGGTGAGTCATCATCCTTAGCTTCAGGTTCTTGATCTGAAGATACATTTAATTTTTCAATACCTCTTTCAATCAAGGATGTATCTTCCTCATCATCAATTTTATCTGAACTTGATGCTAAAGACTCATCAAACACTATATGAATGGATTCTTCTACAACTAAGCTTCTCTTATTAAATACTCTATATGCCTTACTAGATGTAGAATATCCTAGGAAAATACCTTCATCAGACTTTGCATCAAACTTCCCAAGATTGTCCTTTCCATTATTATGAATAAAGCATTTACAACCAAATGCATGAAAATAACCTAAATTTGGTTTCCTATTATGCCATAGTTCATAGGGAGTCTTTTTAAAGATGGGTCTAATCAGGGCTCTATTAAGGATGTAACATGCTGTGTTTATAGCTTCCGTCCAAAAATATATTGGAAGTTAGCTTTCACATAACATGGTACGGGCCATGTCTTCTAAAGTCCTATTCTTTCTTTCTACAACTCCATTTTGTTGAGGTGTTCTAGGTGCTGAAAAGTTATGATGTATGCCTTTTTCAAAACAGAATTTTTCAAATAAGTGATTTTCAAATTCAGTTCCATGATCACTTCTAATAGACACTATGGTAGTGTTTTTCTCATTTGTGACTTTCTTAACGAATTTCAGGAATATTGAGAAAGTCTTATCTTTGTGAGCCAAAAATATTACCCAAGTGAATCTAGAGTAATCATCTACTATCACTAGACCATATTTCTTTCCTCCTAGACTTGTAGTTCTAGTAGGTCCAAAAAGGTCCATGTGTAGTAGCTCTAGTGGCCTAGTAGTTGAAACAATATTCTTAGATTTGAAAGAAGTTCTTGTTTGTTTTTCAAATTGACATGCATCACAGATTCGATTATTTTCAAAATTTAAGCTAGGAATACCTTTAACTAGATCCATTTTCAATAGTTTAGAAATTAGGTGTGTGCTTGCATGACCTAATCTACGGTGCCATAGCCAACCAATCTCATTCATCTTAGCATTATTAGCAACTAAGCAATGATTACTTGGAGATAAATTACTCAAATCAATTAAGTACACATTGCCATAACGTTTACCAACAAGAATAATGCTATTATCAATGTGATTAGTAATAGTGCAAACAGAAGCTTCAAAGGAAACTTTGAAACCTTTATCACACAGTTGGCTAATACTTATCAAATTATGTTTAAGTCCATCGACATATAAAACATTATCAATATGAGTAGATGGAGTAATTTGAATCTTACCAATACCCATGATATAGCCTTGACCATTATCACCAAAAGTAACTATTCCACCTCTTTTTGATTCAAGGATGATGAATTGATCTTTGTCACCTATCATGTGTCTTGAGCAACCACTATCCATGTACCATTTTCTTTTCAGTCTGATGGCTGAAAGACACTCCTGCAAAACATTCATGTCTTAATTTTAGGTACCCAAGCCTTCTTGGGTCCTTCATGGTTAGATGCATTAAATATTATTCCTTTAGGAACCCAAATCATCTTTCTTTTATTATGTGGAGATTTACACATATAAGATTTATGTCCTTTGTTTTCACATTTAAAACAAGTAATATTTGATGATTTTTCAGCATGTACAAAAATATTTTTCAAAGATTTTTGCTTTTTAAGTGGATTATATCCTAATCCAGCTTTATCAAAGACAGATTTTTGATTATCCAAAATCATATTAAGTTTGATAGAGCTCAAAGTAAATTTATCAACTATAGGTTTAAGTCTATCAACTTCATTTTTCAAACTTTCATTTTCTTTCATCAAAACTTCTTTTTCTACAACATGCTTTTCATTTTCTAAGGATAGTTTTTGCATTTGATTTTTCAGATCTTTGTTCTTTGAACTTAAATTTGCAAAATCATCCATTAATTCATAAAAAGCACTATGCAATTTATCGAAAGTAAAATCATCAAGAAAACTCGGATTTACCTCATCATTGTCCGCCATGAAGCATAGATTGGCCATTTCACTCTTTTCTTTCTCTTCGGAACTTGAGCATTTCGAATCACTCCATGTGGCCATCATTGCCTTCTTTTTGAATTTCTGGATGCCTTTCTTCAGTTGTGGGCATTCAGATTTAAAATGACCCGGCTTCTTACATTCAAAACAAATAACTTCTTTTTCTTTGCCCTTGTCCTCATCTTTTCTTGCAAAGGGCTTTTTCTTTTCAAACTTCTTCTTCTTCATGAATTTTTTAAATTTCCTTGTGATGAGTGTCATGTCCTCATCATCACTTTCATCTTCAGATTCATGAGGCTCTTCCATATATTCAGAAATCTTAAGAGCCATAGTCCTCTTCTTCTTTGACTCATCATCATCAACATGTTGCTTAATTTGAAGCTCATGAGTCATCAAGGATCCCAATAATTCTTCCAGAGGTAGGGTACTTAGATCTTTTGCCTCTTGTATTGTAGTCACTTTAGCTTCCCAAGTCCTAGGCAAAGAACGTAAAACCTTCCTCACAAGATCAGAATTATCATAAGATTTACTAAGGCTTTTTAAACCATTAACTATATCAGTAAATCTTGTAAACATATCAGTAATAGATTCACATGCATCCATCTTAAACAATTCATACTTATGAACTAGCATGTTAATCTTGGATTCCTTGACTTGATTTGTTCCCTCATGGGTAACCTCAAGTCTATCCCAGATTTCCTTAGCAGAAATACAAATAGATATACGATTGAATTCATTTGCATCTAATGAGCAGTATAAAACATTCATTGCTTTGGCATTAAGTTGTGCCAATTTTTTATCATGTTCATCCCATTCCATTTCCGGTTTAGGAATCTCCATGCCATTTACTCTAGCAGTGGGTGTGTGTGATCCATTGACTATAATGCTCCATAGATCAAAGTCAAGTGCTTGAATGAAAATTTTCATTCTAGACTTCCAATAACCATAGTTTAATCCATTAAACAAGGGTGGTCTATTTGTAGATTGACCTTCAGAAAAAGATGAACCAGCTTGAGCTGCCATGTGGATCTTTGACTCTTGATCGTTAGATCAAATCAAATGAGCACTAGCTTTGATACCAATTGTTGGTCCAGATAGCAACCCAAGAGGGGGGATGAATTGGGTTTTTCAAAAATTTAAACTCTTTTGAAAAATAAACCCCAGCGGAAATAAAAACTTAGATTCGCATAAATTAAAATAGAATATGCACAAATAGAGAATTAAAGGTAATGAGACAATCACGGTAAACACAGGAGCTTTTATAATGGTTCGGTGTACCTACACCTACGTCCACTCTCAAGTATCTCTTGGGTCCACACTATAATCAATCTGATTACAGAGAGTTGTTTTGCAAGCTCACAACTCGAACTTGTTGTTTTTCCGGATGCACAACAAACCCAGCTGGTTTTTCACTAGCACAAAAACCTTACACCACAAGCAAACTGCTTGCACAAGGCTAACAGCCTCAAAGGAATCAATCCTCCGATTGACCCAGCAAACAATAATCGTTTTTAGAAAACAAGGGCTCCTCCAATGAGCAAATATACAATGATAGAACACAAAATAAAGAGATAGGAATCAAAGCCTGATTTGCAGATCTTGGTGGCTTGCTTCTTCTCTTCTCTTGGATGGATCTTCCTTTAGAATGCTCTTGAAGCTCCGAAGATCAGAAAACTAGGGCTTGCTTCTTTTCTTGAGATTTCTTCAAAAAGGAGCTATGAAAGCTTGGAATCTCTTTCTTTTCTTTTGGGGAATTAGTATGATCTTTCCTCTCGAATCTTCCCTCTTTTCTTTTCTGATGGATTTCAAATATTTTTCTCTATTCTTTTCTCTTTTTTTGTCTATCTCATTTCGGATGCAGCAAACCCCCTTCTTATAGATCAGTTCAATCCATAAATAGTTTAAAACTATTCGTTAGAAACAAGTGTAAGAGTGATTAGATCCAAAAATAGCAATAGTCGTTGGGATTAAAAAGATAAAAGTAAAGTTTAGAGTCGTTCTGACAGTTCTAGAGTCGCGTCTGACATTCTGGAGTCAGCTCTAACTTTTCTAGAGTCGGCTCTAAATCAAAAATCCTTAACTCACTTGAACTGGAGTCGTCTCTGACTTTTCTGGGGTCGACACAAAAATCTTCTAGAGTCGACTCTAACAGTCCGGGAGTCAACTCTAAGTCATGGGCAGAAAAACCATCGTTCTGTCTTTTCTGTTGGAGTCGGCTCTAACAGTCCGGGAGTCAACTCTAAGTCTGTGCCATTTTCTAGAGTTGACTATGCGATTTCATGTGTCGACTCTAATGTCTGCAATTCTTACCTTGACATTAGATTCGAACTAGAACTTGATTTGTCTTATAATTTTGATTAATAAATCATATCATAAACTGAAAAACTTAATCAAAATCATTAGTAACTTCAAATGTTATACTCAAATAGTTTTGTTAATCATCAAAATCAACAATTGGATCAACAGTTTCATCATAGTCAATACCATAACGTTGACGATACCCTTTGGCAACCAGACGTGCTTTGTAGGTCTCTACCTTTCCGTCTGCACCTCTTTTTCTCTTGAAAACCCACTTACACCCTATGGGTTTTATCCCTTCGGGTGGGTCAACTAATGTCCATACATTATTTTCCTTTATGGAATCAAGTTCGGATTTCATGGCATCAAGCCATTTATTAGAGTTAGTCCTTTGCATAGCATCCATATAGGTGATTGGATCCTCGTTGTTCTCATCGAGCTCAATAGGATCATCGTTCTGGACCAAGAAACCTAAGTATATGTCCGATTGATGTGGTACTCTATCAAATCGCCTTAATGGTGCATCTAAAATGGGTTTTGAGTTTGATCTAATCAACTAAGATTCTAAGGGTTCACTGATTTGTGTTGTTCCTTCTACTTGATGAACTTCCTCAAGTTCAATATTAGAGCTATTTGTTCCTTCACTAAGGAACTCCTTTTCAAGAAAAATTGCTCTATTACTAATGAACAACTTTTGTTCTTCAGTATTGTAGAAGTAATATCCTTTGGTTTCTTTCGGATAGTCGATAAAAAAAAATATTTATCAGATTTGGGTTCAAGTTTGTCTGATTTTGCACGTTTCACATAAGCCAGGTACCCCCAGACTCTCAGATAGGTGATAACTGGTTTATGTCCATACCATATCTCATGTGGAGTTTTAGAAACAGACTTACTTGGAACCTTATTGAGAATATGATAAGCTTATTCTAATGCATATCCCCAAAATGATATTGGCAAGCTTGCAAAACCCATCATGGATCGAACCATATCTAACAGAGTTCGATTCCTTCTCTCCGATACACCGTTATGCTGCGGTGTTCCTGAAGGAGTCCATTGGAAGAGAATCTCATTCTCCCTTAAATATGTCACAAAGTCATTTGAAATGTATTCGCCTCCTCGATCTGATCAAAGGGTCTTAATACATTTTCCTGTTTGTTTTTCTACTTTTTTATGATATAGTTTGAGCATTTCAAACGACTCAGATTTATGTCTCATAAATAGACATAACCGAACCTAAAAAGGTCGTCTGTAAAAGTAATGAAGTAGTAATATCCACCTTTGGCACAAGTGCTCATTGGTCCACATACATCAGTATGTACTAGACCCAATAGCTCTTTGGCTCTTTCACCTTTTTCAGTAAAAGATGACTTGGTCATTTTATCAAGAAGACAGGATTCACAGGTAGTTAATGATTCACAATCATCAATTCGAAGGATGCCCTCCTGAGTTAACCTATTTAATATGTTCTTATTGATATGACCCAGCTGATGGTGCCAAAGATAAATATCTGTGACATCAGTTGTTCTAGGGCGCTTACTTGATTTGTACACTACATTCAAAGGCTGTGATAATATATAAATGCCATTAGATAAATGCCCAGTCATTACGGTAACTCCATTCATAATGATATTCAAAGTAACATCCTTTAGTAAAATTTCATAATGACTTTTGGCCAGAAGGCCTACAGAAATTATGTTCAACAAGAACGTTGGGCAAAAATGACAATCATTTAGTACAATGACATTTCTATTGAAAACTATTTCAAGAACTCCTAATGCCAGAACTGGAACTAATCTTTCATCGCCAACATTAAGGAATCTTTCATTGTCCTCAAATCTTCTAGTGACCTGTAGTCCCTACAATGAATTGCAAATGTTAAAAGGACTTCCAGTATCCAATACCCAGGTCTGATTATCATATACAGAAAAATTACAAGGTATTATCATATAAATACCTTGTTGAGCAACATCTTGCCCCGTTTTCTTCTTTGGCATGTTTGGATCAAGTGTGGCAATGTAAAGAGGACAGTTCCTCTTTCAGTGCCCTTACATCTTGCAATAAAAGCATTCAACTTGACTTTTATCAACTTTCTTCTTCAGCATCTGACCACTTATAGATGTCCTAGCATGTTACACCTTTTTCTTATTCTTTTTCTTCTTCCCTTTCCCAAAGGGTTGATGCCCTACCTTAGATCCTTCAACCACATTAACCAAACCCTTAGAGAGCTGATTATCCTTCTTAAAGTTCTGTAACAACCCCAACAAACCGTGGTAGTTGACTGCAGGCTTTGTCATTCGAAAATGAGTAAGGAAAGGTCGAAAGGATGGAGGCAAGGAATTCAGGATCGCATCTTTTCCCAATTGTTCATGTAGGGGAAAGCCGAGCTTGCTTAGGAGTTCTATCTTCTCGATCATGTACAATACATGATTAGTGACAAGAGATTCATCCCTCATTCGAGCATTAAAAATAGCACAACTAGTCTTGTGCCTTTTAACGTCGTCGGGTGTGCCGAAAGATTCATTCAACGCTTGAATGATTTCTTTCGGCTGATTATTCTCGAATCGGCGACCGAATTCATCGTTCATTGCTACTAGCATGATGCAACGTACACTAGTTCTATCATTGAGCCACTTTTGATAAGTGTCTTTATCATAACTTTGGGTGTTTGCATCATGTATCTTTAGTGCAGGATTATTCAGAATATATAGAATCCTCTCATGCTCAAGGACGATCTTAAGTTTTATGAATCAGCTATTGAAATTTGAACCATTCAACTTGTCACTATCCAATAGGGACCTTAATGATAAATTAGTGGCCATTTTCTGCATAAGAAAAAACTAAAGTTTATTAGTATATAAATTGATTCAGTCTAAAGACTTAGACTTTAGTCTAAAGATTCTTCCACTATTTTGTTCAAATTAGCAGCCTCTACACCCCAATTCGAAGAATTATTATTAATTCTTTAGCGGGCACTAAGATCTACATAAACTACATACAGGCCCAAGTGAAGCTTGGCCAACCCATATGCATCTAAGAGTAGGTTCAAAACCAATTATTTTTTCAAATAATTCTTAGTGTTCAGTTTTGCCCCATGTTCCTCTTCAGCAGGCATGGAGTGCCTCCACTGAAAGTTTTGGTTAGGTCCAACCATTAAATGATATAATCAGTGTAACCTATCAATAGACAACCAAGCCCGAGTGAAGCTCGGCCCACCTGACTGTCTATGTAATAGTTACACTGACTTATCATATAATGAATGATAATTTCGATGGTTGACAAGCACCAGGCATGGAGTGCCTCCAATGATTATCAAGACATCGGATTCATTATCACCCACCTTAATGGAAGGCTATGATCTAGTTATCATATAATTATTTCATTTTAAGGACCTAATAATTTTAGAGGATTTAATAATCTGAAGATAAATTGACTAATCAAGTTCTCCTACTGAATCTATGAAGTCAGTTTAATGAGACAAGATTATGTCAGTTTAAGTGGCACCTTAATCAGTCAGACTGATTTTCTTACAGGCATGGGCTAACCTGAATCAGGTAAATGATCTGAATCATAAATGGTTCACCATGATGACCAGGTAAGTGAGACCGATGGAAGGGATATGCCATTAACTCGTTAAAGACACATCAATACGAGTAGCTCCGAATTAAAAACCATTCGATCGTTGATCCTAGAGCAACTTGCCAACTCACCTTGACATCATATGGTTAACCAATTTTGATTTGACCATCTAAGAGATTCATGCTCAACCACGGAGCCTAATCTACTTCCATTTGATTTAATCAAAGAGAAGGACATAATCAACTACAACTATTGTTTGATTTAGAGCATTCTTAACCTAATCTAATTAATTTAGATTTGATTAAATACTCTTTTAGTCCAGTTGATTTAAACCTTAGGGTCTAACCCTTTATGGATCCGATTTAGCTAACCCAAAAGATTAAATATATTTCATATTTACATGTCATATATTTTAATCAAGCATCACTTGCATTATGTTACTACTCATAATTTCTATATTTAGATCATATCTAAAAAGATTATGAATTAATATTTGACATTCAAATAAAACACTCATAAATATTTGTATGTTTCATAACATAGACTACAAGCCATCATATCTCATATCTATGTTTTTATGCAAATATCATGCTTGTATACAACATCAATATGTATCAAATATAAAATCTCTCTTAAAAGTGTGTGTAATCTGCGTATTGATGCCAAAGATCAATTTAAATTATCTTTCTACTAAGCATCAACCGCATAGCAATATGTCACAGAATACCTCATTGAATAGGTAATTTAGATTTTTAATCCATATGTAACCGAATAGCCAAGAGAATCGTTGTAGCCATAATTACACAATTAATAAGAACATTAATTTCTATGCAACAAATTAGATCAAGATGAAACCATCGCTCTGATACCAATTTCAAAGAGAAATAATCCCCGAGGCATGCATATTTAATTTTGATAACAATTATCAATGCAAAAATTTAAAGATTACATATTAATCTATCTAACATGCATCAAGATCATATCTTTACCTTATATTATAAGATCGTTTGATCTAAATAATGCATATAAATTAAATAATCACTACAAGGGGATAAAAATATTGCGATGCCCAAATGCGTCGCAATTGCGTCGCTAAACATGCTATTGCGACGCAATAGCGACGCAATGGCGTCGCTCAACTCCCCGTCGCAATATCCATTTGTCGCAATTGCGTCGCAATATTGCGACTCTCTGCGACGCAAAATGCGTCGCAATATTACGATGCATCCAAATGCATTAAATTTAAAAAATTTTTAATATTTAAAAATTATTAAATATTGCGACGCATTCAATTGCGTCGCAATATTGCGACACATTTAGTTGCGTTGCAATATTTAATAATAATATTTTTTATAATAGCGACGCAATTTGTCGCTAATGCGTCGCAAAAATTTTTTTTTAAAATATTGCGACGCAATCATTGCGTCGCAATATTTATTAAAAATTTTTAATATAATAGCGATGCAATTTGAGTTGCTAATGCATCGCTATTAATTTTTTTTTAAAATTTTCGCAATATTTAATAATTATTTTAAAATATTAGCGCAATTTCGTCGCAAGCGTCGAAAATTTTTTTTAAAAAATATTTAAATGATTAAAAATTAAAACGTTAATAAAATTTCGTTAAATCTAAATATTGATACAAACATTTTTCACTCAATCCAAACAATAATAAATTTCAAAAATAATTTATATATTAAAATTTAAAAGTTTTTACAACATAAAAAAAAAAAAAATACATCAAGAATCTGAATGATCACGTGGAGGCTGGAGACTCTGCGACAAGCGTCTAACCATATCCCGCAAATACTGCATCTCATCTCGCATGTCAGCAACCTCCTGATCCCGGCCTCGCATACGATGCTCAAAATCCTGCTCCTAATCCTGCGAATCCTCCTCCTCTGCAATAGATCTGCGAAGCTCCTCTAAACGCTCGGGAGGAAGATCACAGGAACTCGCGAGCTGGAGGCCTGATGGGGAAAAAATGTAGAAGCTCTAGTGCCCATACCATAGACCCTGCGGTCTCGTGGCTGGGCACCAACAGCCTCCAAAAACACACGTCGACTCTCATCTGCTGAGAGTTCGACGGGCGTCTCCCCATCAGTAGAGTCGACCTGTGATGCCTGGGATCGAAGCTCGTCGACTCGTGCCTTGAAATTATGAAATCAATAATAAATGAGTTAATAAATTTCTAGAAATAAAATTTTAAAAATTAAACAGATACTACATAAATCTAATTTCTTACCGCAACCTCCCGTGATCGCGTATCGACCCAGGAGCCGTCCCTCCTGGTGTGTGTCGCCCTGAATAGACGAAACTCACCAGGATCTCCGCCCTCCTGCTCAGTCTATAATAATAAAAAAATGATATTAAAAATATTTGTAAAGAACTAAAATAGTAATTAAAATATTTATGTTTTCTTACCATACGCCGTCTGTGCTCCTGAATCGAAATGGAGCCCGATGTATGACAGGAGAGACCCGTGCCACGACCGCCCTTCTCAGATCGGCGGTTCGTGCTGGCTGATGCGGACCTCCTGCGCCAGCCATCGGACTCCCAGGCCTGCTGCCACTCGTGCCAAATACCCTCTGGCACGTGCGCAGGACGCTGACCCGACGACCTCCAACGATGAAGCATGTCGGAGTATCGGCGTCGCGTCAGAGCCTCCCATGCTGCCCTAATGGCATCATGGGTGGCAGGATCCCACGTAAATTTTTTCTGCATTAAAATAAACAGTTAGTTTCTGAATTTATTAACTTTAAGAATTATATATCACTGCTAAATTGTATTTAATAAGTTTACCTGAAACTCGGAAAAATAAAACTCCCTCGTGGCCGGCGATACGTGGCGCCAATCGTAGCCACTGGGATCTGCACGCCTCTGAAAAACGGCGCTGATGTGGCTGGAGACATGATGCTGCTCAATGAATCTGTTAAAAAAATGCAAGTTTATAAGTTAATGACTTAAAAACATTAACAAATATTTGTAATTAATATATACTTACATCCCCTGAGCATCAAGTCGAAGTAAAGTGCGGCCGAAGGCGGAAGAACTCTCGGAGGTCTGTGCCGATCGGGTAGATGGTAATACTGCTGCAGAGGTCGAAGGCTGCGCTCTGCTGGAGATCCAAACTCTCCATCTCCGACGCTCATGTGATCTGATGTCGAAGGATCCAACTACGTCTCTGCTCACCCAATCTATCGTCGGTAGATCTACCTCTGCCCTCATACTGAAAATACTAAGGATTCACACAATTAAATTACGATTAATGATTGACTATGTACGAATTTAACACTTATAAAAAAAAGTTAAATTTTAAAAAACCTTTATGTTTAATCGTTGTCATTTGTTTCGTGAAATGTTGGTTCAACATCCGATGCCGTATCGGATTGCGAATCAGTTTCATTATCGGAAGGAAACCGAACATTTGCATCCGCAATTTCTTGGACATCACCACTTGGATCTCTAAGTGATGTTTCAGGAGCTTGTGTCGTCCTCAATTGCATGCAGTTCCATCTCATCCTCTTGAAATGCAGGGCACTCGGCTGATTGACTTGATGAACTCTCCTCTAATACGATTGTTGAACGTGGGACGATTTTAGAAACGGCCCACCAATCTCGCTTGTCGTTGCGCAAACTTGGATATCCGCAGTAAAAGACTTGCTGAGCTTGGGATGCAAGGATGAATGGGTCATATTTCTGTAATCTTCGTCGATGGTTCACTTCAACCAAATTATAGTCGTTATGAACCCTTTTGCCCACAGGAATTATCGGATCGAACCAATCACAACGAAACAATACGGTTCGTTTAAAGGCCAACCGGGATATTCAACTTCAACCACCTCTACTAACTTTCCATAATAATCCTGCATATTTGCTCCAACACTTTCTCCTTTTACACACACGCCCCAGTTCTGAGTGCCTCTTGAAGCTGCTAATCGTTCAATCTGAAATTTGTACCCATTTACAAAATAGCCAGTAGAGGTTGTTACGGTCTTCAATGGCCATTGCGATAGACATTTAATGAAAATATTGTCGGTTGTCGACCATGGACCGTTGACCTATAAATTAATAAGCTATTGACATCCAATTCAAAAAATAATTGCCATTATCGAAATTGATTGAGTGATACTACTCACAAATTCATAAAACCAGTAAGCAAACTCCGTTTCTAATTTCTGCCCAATTGCAACTTGACTGATGTCGGGATTCATCTGTCGTTGTCTATCACAAAACATCCTTATGGGATGAAAAGGATGAAAACTACTGTTAGAAATTAAATATTATGGTATATTATTATATAAATTAAATTTCAATTTAGCATTGAAGTATACACTTACTCAATATATGGATCGACTTCTCGACAGTTCATTAGGATAATAATGTGCTGCATTATACTCCATATCGCTAAGATTTCTTGACTTCTGCCCACCAAATGAACGGCCGATAGCTTTAAAAATTGATATTCTACCGTCATTAGCTTCTGCTTCGTCCACACATACGTCATCGTTACGACCATGATTTCGGCTCCTCGTGTGGACGTGACCCTCAAAGTAATGCGAGGCAAAAGCTGAAACTTCTTCGACCAAGTGTGCATTGCATATAGAACCTTCAACCCTTGCCTTATTACGCACATTATTTTTTAACTTTAAGATACCTATATGTAAAGTTGCAACAAAAAATTAACGAATTTTTCAAGCAATGAAATAATATTTCAAATGTCAACATATCTTAATGATGTATATATTTACCTCTCGAATGGATACATCCAGCGATACTGCACAGGACCAGCTATGCTCGCTTCGTATGGCAAGTGAACCGGTAAATGCTCCATTGAGTCAAAAAAACTGGGAGGAAATATTCGCTCAAGCTTGCATAAAATAATTGGAATTTCCTCCTCAAGCCTTGCCATTGATGCAGAAGTAATGACTGCGGCAGATAACTCCTTGAAGAATAAGCTGAGCTCCGTAATTGCCTTCCAGACATGTTGCGGAAGCAACTCACGAAAAGCTATAGGTAATAATCGTTGCATGAAAACATGGCAGTCATGGCTCTTCATGCCGAACAACTTGAGCTTATGCATGTCCACACACCTACCGATATTTGAGGCATAACCATCTGGAAATTTTAACCCTCTAAGCCAGTTACATAAAACTTCTCGTGAATTTCTGTCAAGAGTGTAACATGCTTTAGGATAGGTCCCATCGGCACTCCTTCTCAAATCACCTCTTCTACAGTACTGATTAAGTTCTTCTCTTGACTTTGCAGTATCTTTTGTTTTTCCCGGGATGTTTAGCACCGTGTTAAATATGTTATCAAAGAAATTTTTCTCTATATGCATGACATCCAAGTTGTGCCGGATGAGATTTGTGCTCCAATAAGGCAAATCCCAAAATATACTTCGCTTCTTCCAGTTATGTTCTTTACATATACGGCTATTTATTCTATCTGCATCTGGTTCCCATGCATACATCAACCCCAAATTCTCTATAGAATCAAATAGATCCGTGCCGGACCTAACCGGTTCGGCAAATTTTGTGACTGCTTTGTTCTTCCGGAAGGCGATCAAGTTACGCCTGTAAGGATGATTTGGTGGCAAGAACTTCCTATGGTTATCAAACCATGACTGCTTACCACTCTTCTGCAATGTAAATGCATCCGAATCATACATGCAATGAGGGCATGCCAGACGTCCAGCAGTGCTCCAACCAGACAACATTGCATATGCCGGAAAATCACTTATTGTCCACATCAAAGCAGCTCTCATTAAGAAATTTTGTTTCATAGAAATGTCGTAGGCTACCACTCCTGTTTCCCACAACATTTTCAATTCGGCCACCAACGGTTGCAGAAAGACATCAATCTTTTCCTTAGGATTTGATGGTCCTGGAACCAAAACGGTTAAAAACATTGCAGGATCTTTCATGCACTTCCACGGAGGAAGGTTATATACAGTCAGTATCACAGGCCAACATGAATACTGTTGCCCCGCTTGACCAAATGGTTGGAAGCCATCGGTACAAAGACCTAATCTCACATTCCTTATATCTTCAGCGAAAACAGGATGATTTTCATTGAACTGCTTCCAAGCCTTTGAATCTGATGGATGCCGCATTTCATCCTCTTTAGATTCATGTTCGGCATGCCATCTCATATCAGCAGCTGTTGCCTCAGATCTATATAATCTCTGCAGGCGTGGGGTAAGAGGAAAGTAATGCATCCTCTTGTAAGGCACACTTTTCCTCCTACTTGTACCGGCTCCTCCTTCGGTGTTTTTGAACCTCGATTGCCCACAAATCTTACACCATCTCAGCTCTGAGTCTTCACCCCAAAATATCATACAATTGTTCAAGCAACAATCGATCTTATTAACTGGAAGCCCAAGCCCACGCAACAACTTCTTTGTTGCGTAAAAACTGTCTGCGGCAACATTATCATTTGGCAGAATTTCTTTGATTAACAGCTACAGAATTGAACGCCTTTTCTGATAATCGATGTTCTGCCTTAATATTCAACATTCGAGCAGCTGTAGAGAACTGGGAATGACCCTCACACCCAGGATACAATTCTTGATTGGCAGCACTCAACATATCGTAAAATTGTTGTGCTTCTGGGTTTGGTTCTTCCATAAATGTATTCTGATTGAAGTCATTACCCGATGCATTCATAACCATTTGTTCATATGTGTTTAAATTCACAAATGGTTCTTCTACGGGAATTGACTCTTGTTCGCTATAACAACTGCTGGAATATCCTCTGGTTCACCATGACAGTACCAAACATAGTAATCAGGCACAAAACCCTTCTTACACAAATGCACCTTAACAGTTTCCACATCTCTGTAGGCTTTATTCTGACACCTGTGGAAGTTGCATGGGCACCTAATCCTAGGCCCATCCATCCATTCAGGTTGGCTACATGCAAATGCGATAAACTCTTCCAATCCATTCAGAAAATCTGGATTCAGCAAGCCATCTTTTATCCTTGCATACATCCATGAGCGAGTCCCGCTCATTTTTGTCCGACTTATACAAAGTCTGGTAAAGCATTAATTAAAACCAAAAAATAAAACTATATTAGTATTAATACATATATATCTAAATTATTTCTTGGGCACAACTAATTAAGGTTAATTACAACCAATTAAATCATTTATAAGTACGCAATAATTTAGATATAATATAATATTACAACCTTTGCTAGGAAGGACCGATGCATAGGTTATGGCTAAAGAGAGGGCTTGAGTTTGTGTCGGGCCATAAGGCGATGCGTTTAGTCATTAGACTTCACAAGAATTCAAGTGTCTTAAATAATTCTACCTTCACTCCATGTCTACAAGGTAAGGCCCTATCCCATTCAAGAATATTTTTTGTGATATGTTATTCTGCTATTAATTATCATCGATCGGTATTGAAATTTCGGCAGCATTTCCCCATATGTTCTCCTACATGTGTGGTATATAAGCCACACTAGGAGAACGTATGAGCAAATGCAAACCGAAATCTCACCCCACGATGATTACTAGCAGACTAACATGTCACAAAAAATATTCTCAAACTGTCCACCAGGACAATTTGAGAATTTGCAAGACTAAGGCTTACAAATTCTCAAACGGGTCTAAAGGTTAATTAAAGTGCTGTGATTATAAAGTCCGAAGACAATCGAACTTATGCTTGTTATTCTTAACATCTTGTGAATTATACATCACTAACTTTTTAAGATTATTGTGTCAAATACAAAGGTTTGCGAATACTAAAATGTAAATCATTGAAACTAGTAATTTGTTGCTGAAATTAAATAATATACAACAAACATTTTATTTAGCATTTCAAATGTAATGCATCATTAAGTTTGCAGCAAATATAAATAATCAAACATAACAAATGTAAATGAGTATAAATGCACAAATACTATTGTCATAAACATTCTTCTTAAATTAATTATTGTATAACATTCTGTAAATTAAATAATAATACAACAAGACTTTCTATCTAGCATTACAAATATTATTGCATAATCAAGACATAACAATCAGTCTATCCAAAGAGCTCCGACTAATGACATAAATTAATTAATTTATAACTAATCTAATAAAAAATTAGATTAGTGGTCACATTTTTTTTAATATTTATCATCAAATTATTTGAAAATATTTTTAATAATAAAATATAATAGAATCTAAATTTTTAGTTAAATTTTTTTCATGAGTGTTAAATTTTTTTTTTTAAGGGGTCGGGGGGTCGGGAAAACCCCCTAGCTGTTACTTTTTAAAAAAAATTAAGTTGCCCATGTTTTAAAAATATGTTTATATTTTTATATTTATCATCAAATTATTTGAAAATATTTTTAAAAACAATAAAAAATGATAGAATCTAATTTTTTTGTTAATTTTTTTATGAGTGTTAATTTTTTTTTAATTGAAGGGGCCGGGGTGGGGGAAAAGCCCCCTAGCTGTTACCTTTTTATTTTTTTTTTTTTTGTCTGGCCACCGTGGCCGGAGAAGACGAACGGGAGGAGGCGGTTCCCCCTAACTGTTTTTTTTTTTCGGTGGCCTGGCCACCGTAGCGAGGCCACGACCAGCCATGGCAGCGGCCGTGGCCGGAGAAGACGACCACGGCCGCGGCCGTGGCCGGAGAAGACGACCACGGCCGTGGCCGTGGCCGTAGAAGACGAAGGGGGGGGGGGGGGGTTGAAGACGGCCATGGCCGTAAAAGACGAATGGGGGTGGGGAAACTCCCCCCCATTTATTTTTTTTTTGGCCTGGCCACCGTGGCCAGGCCACGGCAGCGGCCGTGGCCGGAGAAGACGAACGAGGGGGGGGTAGGGAAAACCCCCCATTAATATTTTTTTTTCGTGGCCTGGCCACCGTGGCCAGGCCACGGCAGCGGCCGTGGCCGGAGAAGACGGCCACGGCCGTGGCCATAGAAGACGAAGGGGGGGTGGGGAAACCCCCCCCCCAAACTGTCAATTTTTTTTTTTGTGGCTTGGCCACTATGGCCAGGCCACGGCAGCGGCCGTGGCCAGAGAAGACGAAGGGGGGGTGGGGAAAACCCCCCCCCCCCCCCCAAACGGTAAATATTTTTTGTGGCCTGACCATCGTGGCCAGACCACGGCAATGGCCATGGCTGGAGTAGACGGCCACGACAGCGACCGTGGTCGGAGATGACGGCCACGGCCATGGCCGTGGCCGGAGAAGATGAAGGGGGGGTGGGGAAACCCCCCCCCCCCAAACAGTATTTTTTTTTGGTGGCCTGGCCACGGCCGGCCACGGCACCGGCCGTGGCCGAAGAAGACGGCCACGGCCATGGCCGTGGCAGGACCCTATTTAAAAAAAATAAAATAAAAGGAGGATGGGCTTACCTCGGTCGCGAGGAGACGCCGTCGGAGTGGGGGAGCTTCCGTCGGGGGAGAGGATGAGGGCAGCCGGAGGAGCGGAAGGACGGCGGTGGCTAGGGTAGTAATTGGAAGAAGAAGAGAAGGGAAGCGGGGGGACCGGCCCGACCAAGCCTTAAATAGTGGTGATTAGCGATGCAATATATGCGTCGCTAATCACTCGCTATTTTTTTATTATTATTATGGATTAGCGACGCAACAATGCATCGCTAATCCATCGCTACTTTGGCTTTTTTATTTTTTATGCAAAACTTAGCGATGCAACTAATTGAGTCGCTAATGAGTCGCTAACTTGGCGCCAATGTCCGATGGGAAAATAATTTTTATTTTCTAGGAAATTGCGTTGCAAATGCATCGTAATATTTTTAAATATTAATAACTGATAAAAATTATATTTTTTTTAAAAATAATTGTGACGCATTTATTGCATCGCAATATTTTTTTATTTTTTATTACATTTAATTTTCTTAAAACATTGCGATGGAATAAATGCGTCGTAATATTAAAAATTATTTTTTCTTGAAAAATAATTTTTATTTTTTAGGAAATTACGTCGCAAATGCGTCGTAATATTTTTTAAATATTTATAAAAAATTATATTTTCTAAAAATAATTGCGACGCATATATTGCGTCACAATTTTTTTTAACAAAATTTTTATTACATTTATTTTTCTTAAAACATTGCGACGCAACAAGTGTGTCGTAATATTAAAAATTATTTTCTCAAGAAAAATTATTTTATTTTCTAGGAAATTGCATCACAAATGCATCGCAATATTTTTAATATATTTATAACTGATAAAATTTATATTTTCTGAAATAATTGCGATGCATATATTGCGTTGCAATATTTTTTTAATTTTTTTCTTACATTTATTTTTCTTAAAAACATTGCGATGCAATAAATGCGTCGCAATATTAAAAATTATTTTCTCTGAAAAAATTATTTTTATTTTCTAGAAAATTGCATCGCAAATGCGTCGCAATATTTTTAAATATTGTAACTGATAAAATTTATATTTTCTGAAAAATTGCGTCGCAAATACGTCGCAATTTTTTAAATATTTATAACTGATAAAATTTATATTTTCGGAAAAATTGCGTCGCAAATGCGTCGCAATGTTTTTTTTAAATATTTATAACTGATAAAATTTATATTTTCTGAAAATAATTGCGACGCAAATAAAGCATCGCAATGTTTTTTTTAAATTTTTTTAATTACATTTATTTTCTAAAAAACATAGCAACGCAATACATGCGTCGCAATATTAAAAATTATTTTCTCTGAAAAAATTATTTTTTAGAAAAATGCGTCGCTAATGCATTGCAATATTTTTTTAATAATTATAACTGATAAAATTTATATCTCGGACCGTGGCGATCGGTCCGATCGGCGACGATCCGATGGTTGCGATCGATCCAAGCCCTGATCCTGATTGGCCACGACCGATCTCGGACCGTTGCGATCAGTCCGAGATCGCGACGATCCGACGGTTACGATCGATCCAAGCCTTGATCCCGATCGTCCACGATCGATCCCAGACCATGGCAATTGGTCCAATCGACGACGATCCGACGGTTACGATCGATCCAAGCCCTGATCCCGATCGGCCACGACCGATCCCTGACCGTTGCGATCGGTCCGAGATCATGGACGATCCGACGGTTGCGATCGATCCAATCGGCGATGATCTGACGGTTGCGATCGATCCAAGCCCTGATCGATCCCGATCGGCGATGAACAATCTCGGACCGTCGCGATCGATCCGATAGGCGACGAACCGATGGTTGCAATCGATCCAAGCCGTGATCCCGATCGGCCACGACCGATCCCGGACCGTTGCGATCGATCCAAGATCGTGGACGATCCGACAGTTGTGATCGATCCAATCCCTGATCCCGATCGGCCATGGCCGATCTCGGACCATGGCGATCGGTCCAATCAGCGACGATCCGACGGTTGCAATCGATCAAAGCCCTGACCCGATCGGCCACAACCGATCTCGGACCGTGGCGATCGGTCCGATCGGCGACGATCCGACGGTTGCGATCGATTCAAGCCCTGATCATGATCGGCCATGACCGATCCCGGACCGTTGCGATCGGTCCGAGATCGCGACGATCCAACGGTTGCGATCGATCCAAGCCCTGATCCTGATCGTCCCCGACCGATCTCGGACCGATCGGCATCGATCCGACGGTTGCCATCGATCCAAGCCCTGATCGATCCTGGTCGGCGATGAACGATCTCGGACCATCGCGATCGATCCAATAGACGACGATCTGACGGTTGCGATCGATCCAAGCCGTGATCCCGATCGGCCACGACCGATCTCGGACCGTTGCAATCCGTCCGAGATCGGCGATGATCCGACGGTTGTGATCGATCGAAGCCGTGATCCCGATCGGCCATGACCGATCTTGGACCATGGCAATCGGTCCGATCGGCGACGATCCGACGGTTGCGATCGATCCAAGCCTGATCCCAATTGGCCACGATCGATCCCGGACCGTTGCAATTGGTCTGATATCACTGACGATCCGACGATTGCGATCGAATCAAGCCCTGATCCCGATCGGCCACGACCGATCCCGGACCGTTGCGATTGGTCCGAGATCGCGGACGATCCGACGGTTGCGATCGATCCAAGCCCTGATCGATCCCGGTCGGTGATCAACGATCTCGGACCATCGCGATCGATCCAATAGGCGACGATCCGATGGTTGCAATCGATCCAAGCCGTGATCCCAATCGGCCACGACCGATCCCGAACCGTTGTGATCGGTCCGAGATCACGGACGATCTGACGGTTGCGATCGATCCAATCCCTGATCCCGATTGGCCACGACCGATCTTGGATAGTGGCGATCGGTCTGATCGCCAACGATCTGATGTTTGCGATCGATCCAAGCCCTGATCCCGATCGGCCATGATCGATCTCGGACCATGGCGATCGGTCCAATCGCCGACGATCCGACGGTTGCGATCGATCCAAGCCCTGATCCCGATCGGCCACGACCGATCCTGGACCGTTGCGATCGATCCGAGATCACGATGATCTGACAGTTGCGATCGATCCAAGCCCTGATCCTGATCGTCTACGATAGATCTCGGACTGTGGCGATCGGTCCAATCGGTGATGATCCGACGGTTGCGATCGATCCAAGCCCTGATCCTGATCATCCATGACCGATCTCATACCGTGGCGATCAAACCGATCGGCGTCGATCCGACGGTTGCCATCGTTCCAAGCCCTGATCGATCCTGGACGGCGATGAACGATCTCGAACTGTCACGATCGATCCGATAGGCGACGATCCGACGGTTGTGATCGATCCAAGCCATGATCCCGATCAGCCACCACCGATCTCGGACCGTTGCAATCCGTTCGAGATCGGCGACGATCCGACGGTTGCGATCGATCAAAGCCGTGATCCCGATCGGCCATGACCGATCTTGGACCGTGGCGATCGGTCCAATCGGCGACGATCTGACGGTTGCGATCGATCCAAGCCCTGATCCCGATCGGCCACGACCGATCCCGGATCGTTGCGATCGGTCCGAGATTGCTGATGATCCGACGGTTGCAATCGATCCAAGCCCTGATCCCGATCAGCCACGACCAATCTCGGACCGTGGCGATCGGTCCGATCACCAACGATCCGACGGTTGCGATCAATCAAAGCCCTGATCCTGATCAGCCACGACAGATCTTGGACCGTGGCGATCGGTCCGATCGGCGACGATCCGACGGTTGCGATCGATCCAAGCCCTGATCCCGATCGGCCACGACCGATCCTGGACCGTTGCGATCGGTCCAAGATCACGATGATCCGACGATTGCGATCGATCGAAGCCCTGATCCCGATCGTCTACGACCGATCCCGGACCGTGGCGATCGGTCCAATCGGCGAAGATCCGACGGTTGCGATCGATCCAAGCCCTAATCCTGATCATCCCCAACCGATCTCGGACCGATCGGCATCGATCCGACGGTTGCCATCGATCCAAGCCCTAATCGATCATGGTCGGCGATGAACGATCTCGGACCGTCGCGATCGATCCGATAGGCAATGATCTGACGGTTGTGATCGATCTAAGCCATGATCCCGATCGGCCATGACCGATCTCGGACCGTTGCAATCCGTCTAAGATCAGCGATGATCCGACGGTTGCGATCGATCGAAGCCATGATCCTGATCGGCCACGACCGATCTCGGACCATGGCGATCGATTCGATCGGTGATGATCCGACGGTTGCGATCGATCCAAGCCCTGATCCCGATCGGCCACGATCGATCCCGGACCGTTGCGATTGGTCCGAGATCACTGACGATCCGACGATTGCGATCGATCCAAGCCCTGATCCCGATCGGCCATGACCGATCCTGGACCATTGCCATCGGTCCGAGATCACGGACGATCCGACGGTTGCGATCGATCCAAGCCCTGATCGATCCCGATCGGCGATGAACGATCTTGGACCGTCGCGATCGATCCGATAGGCGACGATCCGACGATTGCAATCGATCCAAGCCGTGATCCCAATCGGCCACGACCGATCCCGGACCGTTGCGATCGGTCCAAGATCATGGACGATTCGACGGTTGCGATCGATCCAATCCCTGATCCCGATCGGCCATGACCGATCTCGGACTGTGGCGATCGGTCCGATCACCAATGATCGGACAGTTACGATCGATCCAAGCCCTGATCCCGATCAGCCACGATCAATCTCGGACCATGGCGATCGGTCCGATCGCCGATGATCTGACGGTTGCGATCGATCCAAGCCCTGATCCCGATCGGCCACGACTGATCCCAGACTATTGCGATCGGTCCGAGATTGCGACGATCCGACGGTTGCGATCGATCCAAGCCCTAATTCCGATCGTCCACGATGGATCCTGGACAGTGGCGATCGGTCCAATCGGTGATGATCCGACGGTTGCAATCGATCCAAGCCCTGATCATGATCGTCCACGACCGATCTGGTACCGTGGCGATCAGACCGATCAGCGTCGATCCGATGGTTGCCATCATTTCAAGCCCTGATCGATCCTGGTCGGCGATAAATGATCTCGAACCGTCGCGATCGATCCGATAGGCAATGATCCGACGGTTGGGATCGATCCAAGCCATGATCCCGATCGGCCACGACTGATCTCGGACCGTTGCAATCCGTCCGAGATCGGTGACAATCCGATGGCTACGATCGATCGAAGCCATGATCCCGATCGGCTACAACCGATCTCGGACCGTGGTAATCGGTCCGATCGGCGACGATCTGACGGTTGCAATCGATCCAATCCCTGATCCCGATCGGCCACGACTGATCCCGGACCGTTGCGATCAGTCCGAGATTGCTGACGATCCGACGGTTGCGATCGATCCAAGCCCTGATCCCGATCGGCCACGACCGATCTCGGACCGTGGCGATCGGTCCGATCGTCGATGATCCGACGGTTTTGATCGATCCAAGCCCTGATCCCGATCGGCCACGACCGATCTCAGACCGTGGCGATCGGACCGATCGGCATCGATTCGACGGTTGTCATCGATCCAAGCCCTGATCGATCCCGGTCAGCGATGAACGATCTCGGACCATCGCGATCGATCTAATAGGCGACGATCCGACGGTTGCGATCAATCCAAGCCGTGATCTCGATTGGCCATGACCGATCTCGGACCGTTGAAATCCATTCGAGATCGGCGACGATCCGACGGTTGCGATCGATCGAAGCCGTGATCCCGATCGGCCACGACCGATCTTGGACCATGGCGATCGATCCGATCGGCAATGATCTGACAGTTGCGATCGATCCAAGCCCTAATCCCGATCGGCCATGACCGATCCCGGACCGTTACGATCGGTCCGAGATCGCTGACGATCCGACGGTTGCGATCGATCCAAGCCCTGATCCCGATCGGCCATGACCAATCCTAGACTGTGGCGATCGGTCCGAGATCACGGACGATTCGACGGTTGCGATCGATCCAATCCCTGATCCCGATCGGCTATGACCAATCTCGGACCATGGCGATCGGTCCGATCGTCGACGATCCGACGGTTGCGATCGATCCAAGCCCTGATCCCGATCGGCCACGACCGATCTCATACCGATCGCTATTTAACATAATTAATTTTTTAAAAAACATTGCGACGCAAAGGGTTGCATCGCAATTTTTTAATATGATAATTTATTATATAAAAATTAATTTTATTTAAAATAATTGCGACACAACAAGTGCTTCGCTAAATTAAAATATACTTTTCCTAATTTTCTAATTTATTGCGTCGCTAATGCGTCGCTATTTAACATAATTAATTTTTTTAAAAATATTACGATGCACTGAATTGCGTAGCAATATTTTTTCTCATTATTATATTTTATAAAAATTCATTTTATTTAAAATAATTGTGATGCATATATTGCGTCGCTAAATTAAAAATTATTTTTCTAATTTTCTGGTTTATTGCATCGCTATTTAATATAATTAAATTTTTAAAAATATTGTGACGCACTGTGTTGCGTCGCAATTATTTTTTCTCATATTTATACTTTATAAAAATTAATTTTATTTAAGTGCATCGTAATTATTTTTTCTCATATTTATACTTTATAAAAATTAATTTTATTTAAAATAATTGCGATGCCGTTATTACGTCGCTAAATTAAAAAATAATTTTTTTAATTTTTTGGTTTATTGCGTCGCTATTTAATATATTTAATTTTAAAAAAAATATTGCGACGCACTGAGTTGCATCGCAATATTTTTTTCTAATATTTATATTTTATAAAAATTAATTTTATTTAAATTATTTGCAATGCAATTGGTGCGTCGCTAAATTAAAAATAATTTTTCTAATTTTCTGATTTATTACGTCGCTAATGCGTCGCTATTTAACATATTTAATTCTTTTAAAAACATTGCGACGCACTGAGTTGCGTCGCAATATTTTTTTCCCATATTTATATATTTTAAAAAATTAATTTAAAAATATTGTGACGCATTATTTGCATCGCTAAATAAAAAAATTAATTTTTTTTAATTTTTGATTTATTGAGTCGCTAATGCGTCGCTAATTGCGTCGCAATGTTCTGTTGTCACGGAGGCATCGCAAAGTGGTCGCAATTTAGCGACGTATAATTGTGTCGCTAAATTTGCGTCGCTATTTCAGTATTTTCTTGTAGTGAATTAAGATCATATCTTAATATTTAAGATGAGAAGTCATACTACTCGTCTTGAAGCCTGCCTTAAGATCTAGGGATCAAATCACTCACCTTACGAATAGTAGGTAAATCCTTTATGCTCTGTAGCCGTTCAATCGTCCGGCCTTTAGTATCATCCACGCAAAGCCCCAAATGATTGGATTCCCGAGAGTGCTAGCTCGCAGAAAAATAATTTTGCTGATCTTGAATCCTTCCAATTGAATCTTCTTCCAAGATCCACCAAACCTTTTCTGACACCAGAATTACACCAGGATTTTCTATTCTATCTCTTTAGAAATTCAATCCATAACTTGTTGGATTTGGTGAGGGATGTCCTCCAATTTATAGGCTTAATTCTAACTCTTAGAATTCTGTCGTTCGGTTAAAACCAAAGAGACACAACCTTTTATTTAATTTCGATATTCGGTGAAAATCAAAGAGACAACCTTTTGTTTAATTCCGACGTTCGGTGAAAACCAAAGAGATATGAATCGTCTCGTTAATTTAAAGAGGTACATTAATTCCACTTTAATTCTAACACTTAGAATTCCGATGGACATGGTTTGAAGAAGATTAAATTAATATATTAAATTCTACATAAGAATTTAATCAAGTTATCTCATCATGTGAGATCCCTTTTGTGAGGGGTTTGGGTTCAGGTTTTGGTTTAAGCTGATTTAAATTTATTGGACTGAACCTACATAGATCATGGTTCTAGCCCAAATCAAATTTATCTAGTCCTGAATCTATTTAAATCTAAATCAAGTCTAATTTCAAATCAATATTTGAAATTGACTAGTCCTTCTAATAGACTTAAACCAAATTGAATCTTATTCACTTGAACTTAACCCAATTGAGATAATTCAATCAATCAAATTAATTAAATCATGTACGATTCTCAATCGTTGATCAGCAAATAGATCATCCTAGAAAACTTCTATGCGTGTGACTCTCTAGGTTCGAACCTAAATCGGTAGCATATAAACAACTTTCTATACTAATCGATGTGCCCATCTAGCAATGAAACCCGACATCCGAATAGATCGAAGAGTTGCCAAGCAAACTCCAAGAACCCGAAGAAACAGTTACCGTATAATTCATCCTCTTGACCACAAATGCTAAGGATGGCTTAAGAGTCTGTCAACTCTAAACAGCAAATCCATAAAGTAATTTCAATTTTAGTGATCATATGACTTTCACATGAAGTGCCATGGCCAAGGTCTTGCTAAATTGAAACACAAGCATTTCTCCTTTTAACGGGATAGGTCAAATTCCATCTTGATCTATAACTGACTACCATAAGTACTTGACTGCACCCAGTAATCTTTCGTAGCTGGATTAGAAATCCAGGTAGTTCGGCACCTAAGTACAATAAGTTGCTTGTAAGTCACTAGTTGTGATCTTCAGGTCTGAAGGATACTTATACCTATATCTTCTCGGATTAACTCTTGACAGCAGAGTATCCAGAAATGAGTCACATTCGGTAAAATGTACTCCTACACTTTCACCTGTATGTCATACCAGTGTCTCTACACTCCTTGGTTAAGAGGACAACCAACAAATATGATATACAACGTCCTATAATTGATAGTACTATGGCCCTGTCATAGTATATCATTTGGTCACGAACTCTTTTGAGGACCTTCAAAGATAAATCCTTCTTTATCGTAAAGGAAGATCTTGAGGGCTTCATTACTATTATGAGTTTTAAGAAGATATTTTTGTAATGAATAAACTGCCAAATAACTTTTATTAATATATCAATTTATATGTAATTTATATTAGCACAATTATCAAATGATTAGCTTTAGGATATAATTCCCAACAAAGGCATATGTTCATGAAGATATTTCTTCATAATATGATATGAGAAGTAATTAAGGGTCATATCCCTACTTTTAAAATATGAGGGAAAAATAAAAAATTAAACATTATCCATTAAAAATTCTAAAACTTTACACCACTTAAACTTAGAATTTATATTTAAATGGGTTTATGTTTTGTAAACCATATAATGCAAACCTATTCTTAGAGTTTTTTTAATATTTTAAACTTCTTAAATAAAATCCCAATAATCCTTCACATTACTCAAAATTTTAAAAATCATATAACATATGACATAAAGAGTCTGTAGTGAACATAATCTTGAACTAGACTCTTAAATATAAATTTCATATACTACATGCATCGTATTGGCTATTGTTAAGTTTATTTGGATTAGTTTATTTGGATTAGCACCTTTCGACCTTGCAATGGTATATTAGTTGCATGAGTGCTTTAGAAATAACTCAATTCCATGAGTTACAATCACACAACCAAACTCACATAGATGAGTTCTTTAAGAGAGTTATGTAATAAAAGAACATCCAACACATTTAGCTACTGAATAATTAAGAGTTTTATTTATCCTCTAATCATTATATTTTAAAGCTCTTTTACTAGAATGGAAGAAAGCAGTGATTTGCTTTAAATTATAAAATGATTATCCTATAATCCCAAAATAGCTTGGTTGTACCAACTAAACCTTCATCTTAGGATCTTCAATTAGTAAGGCTAGTTTGCCATTATTAGATAATCAATTAATAGGCTCCAGTTTTATTTCCTTCATTAATTCTCTAACTTAAGATCTTATAAGTCTTTTAGTTAATCGATCTGCTACATTCCTAAAAGACTTCACATATTTCAATGCTATTATGTTTTTAAAGATATCTTAATATTTTTATTCTCAGATATATGGTCTTGCCAAGCATCATCATTTTCTCCCATAAAGGTGAAATCCATCAAAAGGGCACCATAAAATAGATAATGGAAAGAATATGGTAATCCAACAAAAGCTAATTTAATTGAAGTTGCAATAAGTGATAGCAAAGCTAAAGAGAAAACCTAGTAGCATTTCAATAATGTTGCAAAGTTATTGCAATGATTGGAACAAGTCATGAATGATATCAAAAGCCTTTGACTTCTAATATTAATAACTTATTTGTGAATTATTCACAACTTTACCTTTATTTTTCTATAGATATTGATGAGAGATAATGGTGACTTAAGGTTTGTGTTAGTTCTTAAAAATCTTGAGAGGGTTTGGATTAGTTGATAATGGTGGTTAGAAAGAGGGAAGGTGGATGATTGGGTTAGGTATTGGAGGAAATAGAGTAAAGGATTGAAATTCCATGCTCTAAGATAAAATAAGTTTTACAACTCTTCTTATCATGCTTTGGCTGAAAGGAATAAGTTGCAAGATGGGGCAAAGTATGTACTTAAAATGGAATATTAATCATATTGTCTATGAAAATTAGATGCAAGATGAGAAAAAGTATATATCTAAAATGGAAGCTTAAGCTGTGCCAAGTTTTTTGTTGACTATATGAACAATAATGATGAAAGTAATAATATTAAAGATTAATCTTTATCAAAGTGGTTGAAAAAATTAAAACCTTGATTCAATGCATCAAACCTAAATCTTCTTGCATCGAATTCAGTTCCAAATAAATTATATCATTTTTCTTTATGGTATCATTTTGTTTTGTTTGATTAGCTTAAATTTTAAAAAGTTGTCTTTTGATGGTAGTCTTACAATTTGAGAAATTATTATTAAAACACTTGCAACTATTATATATTAAAGAGAGCACTTAACTTGACCATTCTCAAGAGGATCTCCACTAAAATCCAATCATATCTAGATTGAGATGATAAAAGGTCCTACATCAACGATCTAAATCATTTGATGTGATCTATTTTGTTTAAAATGATTACACATAAAAAATTATATAATTTGAAGACTCATAGTCCTTGCATTTAGTGGTCAAGATTTAAACAATCTAAATAATACAATATATATATATATATATATATATATATATATATATATATATATATATATTGACCTTTTGATGTTTGGTTTTTAATCTTCAAATCATATGAATTTTTTTGTATAAGCATTGTAGAGATAACAAATCGCATCCAACAGCTTAGATTAATCATATTGGACCTTCATTATCTCATTATAAACTTGAAGGAGCTAAGTGAAAATTTTTTCTAAGTATAACTCAAGCATATACACTCTTTATACATATGTACGCATGTATATACATTCGTGCATACAAACATGGGAAGTTCTTCTTATATAAAACTCTCTATTCATCATATGGGCACTCGTTTTAATAACAGTTTTTTATTATTTTGATCAGTTTGAAATTTTATTGTTGTATATCCTTTAAATTGATTTCCAAATGCATCTTAAAAAGATAAAAGTTGGGAATAAGTGTTCGAGTGAAGAAAGGGATTCAAGATTTTGACATTTTTTTTCTTTAATGAAGAGCATATTGCATTGCACAGGTGATTTCATGATAGATTGTACATTAATATAAAAAACTTTTATAAAGCCTAAGAATGGCTAGTTGAGTAAAGAAGGAATCTAATTAAGATGTTAACATTTTACTTTTGTAGTGAAGCATTCGACACATTTGAGTTGGACATTTAGGGGATCAAGTTAGTATTAGTACACAAAAAGTTAGCTAGTAAGCCCCAGCTAGTTTTTTATCCAACTAAACAACAGAGTATAGGATGACATATTCACATAAGAGAAGCATATCTTTTCTAGCATACTCAGTCAAATTACCTAGACCATAAAATTAATTGCTAATAATAATGAAAAATAATGAATTCTCATAAGCATTGATATTTGGAAAATATTAATTTGTTGTTTTCATTAATTATTTCATGCAATCCTTAATTTCTATTACAAAATTATATTCTAATTTAATTGGTATAAAAGTAATATGTAAAAGAAATTTGGCTATGAAGGTTTTGAGTTACTTATTTTATTATACTGTTATACTATATCTAAAATACAACTAGAATAAAGAGAAAAAACTATAGTCCTCGTATCAAATGAGTTATATGTAAGAGTGTGCATGTATCCAAAATAAATTTTTAATTTTCATAGAGTTTTCTATTGCCCGGTGAAGTCTAATATTTTGTCACGCCCCAGACCCAAAATTTGAGCTAGGATGACAACCCGCCGCATGCTAGGCATGCAAGGTGTCATGAATCAAGACACTTAATTTAAATAAGGCAATATTGACATATCAATCCAAGTTCATAACTTAATACAATCCATAATTATAAGGTTTTTGGGCTACAAGCCCTACATATAATCATCACTGGGGTTACATCAACATAATGGAACTAATTTATTTAGTAGATTTAACCCATAATTCCTTCTTCAGTCTTGTGACTCTGAAAAATATTGTAAGGTTATATGAGCTCACACTCAATAAGTAAGCCTACTATAATATAATATAATCCATTAATCATTTCAAAACATTATCAAATCAACTCGGCGTTACCAATAAAAAGCTTCCAATTTCAAATACACTTGCCATATTATTAGAATATGCATATCATTTTCTCAAAGTAATTTTGGAAGCTAAATCATACAATAAATGCCAACATATGCAATGCAAACAAACCCACTGTATTTATATAATTACCACTCCTTATGTGTCCCACGGCCCTACAACACTCAACTGATGTATCACTCTTAAATGTCCCCTAAGAGAAAGAGTCACCAGCGTTATGCCATGTATCAAAAACAATCACAACACACCCTACAGATGTGTGTCCTCCACATATCTTTTTCTGTAGAGATGGGTCCCGTATCATCATTTAACATTCACATATCTTTTCCTGTAGAGGTGGGTCCCGTATCATCATTTGACATTCACATCATATGAGACCATGGTGACACATATAAATATATCTCAATATCATCATCATATTTGCATGTCACACTTCATGCATCAATATAAGCATAAGCTTCTCATATTTGCATATCACTCTTCATGCATCAATATAAGCATAAGCTTCTCACATCACATATACAATGGTTTGAATATTATTAACAATTACATATAAAATATCAATAGTACCATTATATTTTGCAAAGTCAAAATAAGCATATAATTCATCTTTTGCACATATACATAAAGTCATTACTTTGCAAAATATTACCAGCTGTAATAATCATAGCAAATACTCATTTGTATATTCGTGGTACTATTACCAAATTAAATATCAAAATTCCATTTGTCTCATTTCATAAATATGTATACAACTATAAATCCAAAGATTTATATATTAAATAATTTATAAAATCATGATAATTGGCTTACTTAGTAAACCACCTACCTACAGCATTAATTTTCATAATTAAATCCTTAGAATTTGAATAATAAAGTGTCCCTTAAATTCTACCCCAAACTTATCCCGGGTCTCAAATATCTCTCAATATATATGCATAGAAAAAAAAATATCCCAAGAAACTAGGATCAACAGTGATCCGGTCCTTATTTTCTCTTTCCTAAACCCGATCCAAAACTAGGATCAACAGTGATCCAGTCCTTATTTTCTCTTTCCTAAACCCGATCCAAAACAGAGCCCAAAAATCAGTCTCTCTCACCGACAATGGCTTGGAGCACGCGCGAGGCAATGCCTCGGCTTAATCCGTTACGGAGGTTCGTAACGTCTCCAAATTAAATACCGGGGTTACCTTCTCCCCTAAATTAATTACCGGAAGTTACATATTTGATAGAATTAATGGCATTAAAAAAATTGTTATCATCACATGAAATTTTTATTCAAGAATCAAGAAAAATATTAATTATTTTGATTGGTTGGCTAGGAGTTATGCAAAAAAAATGGCTGAGTCTTGGTTCAATGCATCACATGTGATTTTTTTTCTCATTTAATTTGGTTCTTACATTGTATCTTTTTCTAGTCCATTAACTTAAAATTTAAGGGGTTACATGTTCTTTTAACGTCAGTCTTGCAATCCAAAGAGTTATTGCTGAAAAAGTATCGCATGCATTGAATTCATTGGCTCCAAATCTACAGTTGTTGAAAGAATATCAAGAGAACAAACACGTCAAAGGACATGGCCGTTGGGTTTGGTACAAAATTAAAAAGAGGAAAGGTTGAGTGGCACTTTCATGCTCAATGCTAGGGAAGCAATGCTTACTTACATCTTAGATTAAGTAAGAAAGTATACTAAAGTTTAATACAATGGAGCACAAAGTACGCCCCAGATTCATATCCAAATTGTGATTAAGACTTATACTTATTCCCTCATGAAAATAAATAAAACACAATGTTAACTTTATAAATCATCATCTCAATACTTTTGGAATGGATTTAAAAAGGACAACTCTCTATTTCAGCAAATATTTTAGCATTAGCTGCAATTCGAGCAAGCAAAAGAAGGAATAAAATCCAAAGGAGCTCTCTTAGCATATGGAGAGAGACTCTCCAATGTTATCTTTGGCCGGAGAATCAAGTCATAATAAAAGGAATTAATTTCTCTTAGCATATGGAGAGAGACTCTCCAATGTTATCTTTGGCAGAAGAAAGTATCAAGTCAAAATAAAAGAAATTAATTCATAGAGGTGGATCGACTCCTTCAATTCAAGGCTTCAAAAGAAAGACATCTTATGTCTTCCTGTGCTTCCCTGAAGTAGTGAGTGGAGTGGTCTAGATTTGGGTGCTTTATGCTCTATTGTCCTCATAGTTTATTAAACAAATATGTTCAAGATGTAGATTATTTCTCATAGTTCTTATATCGCCTTCATTTGCTAGTGTTTTTTAGAAGGCATTCATTAAATGTCTGGTTAGGTATTGGAGCTTCATTTAATGGCATCTCAATTGAGGCATTTGAGCTATTGAGCATCTCTTTCAGGGGTCACTACTTTCAAGTAAGCATGTCTTTCTTTGATCAACCATAGAAAGTAGCCAAGTTTTACCTTAAGGAGTAAAAACAACTTTTGCATTGTTTTTATTCACTATATGGATACTAATAGTAATGGAAAAATAAATCATAGTAAAGAGATATCCTGTCATGCCCCATACCCAAAAATTTGAGCTAGGATGACAACCCGCCGCATGCCGAGCACGCAAGGCGTCTCAAATTTTGACACATAAATCAATATAAGGCAAAAATCCAAATCCATGATTTATTACAAACCATAATTATCAGTTTTGGGCTACCAGCCCTACACACAAGCAATACTGGGCTACATCAATATAATGGATCATAATTTATTTAATAGAGCTCCATCTACCCCAAATATCCTTCTTCACTCCTGTGGCTCTGAAAAACATTGTGAGAATTATATGAGCTCACACTCAATAAGTAAGCTTAATACAGTTTCAAATCATCATATCTTATCATATCATATCAAGATATTCTCAAATCATATTTTTATAAAAACTTTCAATTTCAAATACATTTATCATGCTATCAACACATTCATATTATCAGATCAAAATAATTTGAAAACTTAATTAAATAATAATTACTAGAATATGCAATGTAAACAAAACATTGTTTATACTGTCATTATTTTTCTTTATGTGTCCCACGGCCCTACAACACACATCTTGTGTATCACTCTTAAATATCCCCTAAGAAGAAGGGTCCTGGTACCAGTATTCTGTCATCTGTCATGTGATAATCTGTCATGTGATAATGTGATAATCTGTCGTATAAGAATCTATCATGTGGGAATCTATCATATGATAATCTGTCATGTAATAATCTGTCGTGTGAGAACCTGTCATGTGGGAATCTGTCATGTGATAATCTGTCATGTGAGAACCTGTCATGTGGGAATCTGTCATGCGATAATCTATCATGTGAGAACCGCGGCGACACATAAAGTTTTACTGTCATTATCATAATTACATATTATCATAGTAATAACATGATTTTGCCAAATTAACATAATTATATTTAACTGTAAGTTCACAGTTCATAAATTAAATAATTAATAAAATTATAATACTTGACTTACTTATCTCAGTATGCAAATTCCAATTGATAACTCAGCTAATTGGATACCTGGGAACCTACAGTATCATTTTTCATTATTAAATTTCTAAAATCTGAATTATAAAATAATTCTTAAACTCTACCCAAACAACTTCATGGACCCAACTTTGGCCTCAAATATCTCTCAACGTATACACCCAAATAGGGAAATAAAATTATCCCCAAAAACTAGAATCAATCCTGATTCGGGCCATATAATTATTTTGCCAATCTCGGTCCATTTTAGGGCCCAACACCCTGCTCAAAAGGGCTCCAGAAATGGCCTAATAGGGACCAAAGATTGGACAGCCCAAACGGCTCAAAAATTCCTATCACCCAGCTCCTCTTGCCGTGAGCCTTTTCTGGAAACCTCCTCACATTCCCACATGTAATGGCTGGAATTAATTTTCTAAAGCCCCTCCACTCTCATGTACCTCTTCCGTGAAATTTCCACCTGCTTCTTGTCTCTAACTTTTTTAGGTAATAATATCAACCTCCAGCTCTCGTTGCAAACGTTGAAGGCAAAGATACTACTGTTACTATGTGCGAGTCAATGGACCGCTCCATTGGCCGACACCGCAGCATAGCAGCTGAGTAGCGTACGTGGAGGCAGCTAGATGTCGTTCGATCGTCTGTAGGAACTCCTCAACAGCTCCGATCGTGCCTCCTCATTCTCCTCCTACTCGCCCGAGGTGGAGACTAGAAGACGCCTTCAATCCTTCATTGGCGTTGGATTGATTTCATTCCCTTCCCGCAGACCTTTGCCCTTTAATTTATAGGTGCAGCCACTGCCTTATCCAAAGCTTCTCCCATCCTTATCCATATCCCATGCAACGCCTCAAATAACCCACCGCCCAATCTCTTCCAAAGCTTATCCCTTGATGGCCGTTTGAATAGGCTGATGAAGGGACTAAATTGCAGCTGAAATTGACGCCTCAATCTTCATCCAAAAGTCCAATGGTGATTTTAGATAATAGCTAAGTAACGCCCCCAAAATCTATCCATATCTTGTGTTAGTTGCTTTTAGGATAATGACTGATTTATCCCTTCAAAACTACTGGCTGGAAGGGATGCAGACTCCTCAAATCAAGATATTTGGGATAACGTTAGTTACGGGGAGATTTAAAATTCAAATCTAGACTCCTCAAATCAAGGGATTTGGGATAACATTAGTTACAGGGAGATTTGAAATTCAAATCTAGACTCCTCAAATCAAGGGATTTGGGATAACGTTAGTTACGGGGAGATTTGAAATTCAAATCTAGACTCCTCAAATCAAGGGATTTGGGATAACATTAGTTACGGGGAGATTTGAAATTCAAATCCCTGGAGTCTATCATTCCGATCTCGTGATCAACTCTCGCGAGTAGTTAACGAAATCCGAGGGATTATATTCTTCCCTCCTTATAAAAATTTTGGCCTCGAAATTGATGCACTTTCATTAGAGAAAATTAGAATTCCAATTTTATCACACAATCAACTAAGTCTTTATTCAAATGTCAACTATCATAGCTACATCATTAACTATATTAAGACCCAAATAGTTATGGATACTTCTCTTTCATTTCCTCCTCAAGTTCCCAAGTGGCCTCCCTCTCAGAATGATTACTCCATTGCACTTTGACATAGGGAATGGTACGCCGTCTCAGAACCTGATCCTTGCGGTCCACAATACGTACAGGGTACTCCTCATATGATAACTCTTTTTTCAACTGTATAGGCTCATATGCTATGACATGGCTAGGATCGAAATATACTTCCTCAACATAGAGATATGAAAAACATTGTGTACCCCAGCTAAAATCGGAGGCAGTGCCAGGCTGTAAGCAATCTCAAAAGGTCCAATATAACGTGGACTTAGCTTTCCTCTAATCCCAAATCTCATCACATCCTTGGTTGGTAAAACTTTCAATTGATCTTCAACCCAAATTTCAAATCTTTCTTTTTGACATCAACATAACTTCCCTATTAACTCTGAGCTACATGAAGCTGCTTCAAATAACGATACCTTTTTATAGTTGTTAAACCAGCTCAGTATCCAAAAATTTTCCCCTCTAACTTTATTCCAACACGAAGGAGATCTACACCTCATATTGTAAAAAGTTCAAATGGGTCCATTAGTATTGGCTCAGTAATCTTTATAAGAAGAAATTTTACTAAGGGTAAGATGCTATCTCAAGCACCTCCTAAATCCATCACCAGGCTTGCAACATTTTCTCTAAAAATTAAATGGTTCTTTCAGACTATCTGCCAAGCCTTACAAAATTCCTCCATTGGAAAAAAAAATGAGTCTAATGGATTCGGACTCAATTTAATCAGTTTACCATTGCACCGGATATAAGATGGTCTTCTTCAAGTGCTTTGTAACTTCTAAATATGCTGACACTTATTTTTAATTTTTGATTAAATCATCATAACATACTTGGTTTCACTCTTGAATACTTCATGCTAACATCATTAAGGTAATAACTCAGACATCTTTCATAATTATCATAATTAACTAATTCAATTCCTTTGAATATCTCAAAGTGACCTAACTGATCTAACTCAGATGGGATACATAGCTTATAAGGTCTATAGAGATTGAAGATGCGCTTACCACCCAAAAGATACATTTAGAAAATTATAGTAATCTTTCTTTGATTTGAAAGTGATATTAGATGTATCCTCAGCCATCTTCCATAATTGATCAAAAATAAAATCATCTCCCTCCTCTTTCCTTGAAAAGATTCAAGCCACTTATGGCTGATTAACAATTTATCCATTCTGGGTAAAAATACCTACCTAGAACTACGAAGAGAGGCATGGTAAGCAGGCATGATAGATTAGTGTTCTATCATCTTGATTCAGGAATCTATTAATAGATGCAAATCTTCATGAAATTCTTTATTAATGAAATTTATCTTATTCTTATCACTGCTAAGAATCTTTCACTTGCTACCTTCAGAACATTTGAATATTCATAACCAAAATCAATCCTAATGGTTCACAGGGTCTACATGAACCTTAATCGCCTCAAACTTAAGATCTTATATTCTTCCTAAATAATCCATTGCGACACTACATAGTCAACCATTTCAATAATATCAGTATCAATCATCTTCATAACCAACAAATTAGCCTTGAAGATGCAATTTTAATAATGCAAGTCCTCTTAGTAAAATCTACTATATATATCCGCATTCAAATTCAGATTTAATAATTCAAAATTCAAACATCTACTAAATCAAAATATAAAAATGTCACATTGTCATCAATTGCAACTTCCAACTGTTGCATAATATTCCATTTATTCATCTACCTTGTATTGCATATTAAATTAAAGTCTCATGTACCCATGTTCTCTAGGGTCTAAAACCGTTGTTGGCTATTCCCAACCAAGCCCTCGTAGCCAGAGCCTCCAGGAGTCACTTGGTCTCCCAGCTAGCCAGGGTCACTAAACCAGAAGCCCTCATCATGTCACTGACTTCTTGTATGACAGGGTATTATTAATTTCTACCAGGGCTAAAGTCCAGTCAACATCTTTATAGACTTCTAAATTTTAGGCTCTCAAAACACATTTACTTAAAATCATCTTAGAGTTATTATCCTTCCAGTGTCATTCTACTACTTTGTCTAGTGTCATCATATGTTTGTTCCTAAGGTCAAACCTAGGCTCTGATACCACTAAAGCTGTCACACCCCAGACCCAAAAATTTGAGCTAGGGTGATAACCCGCCGCATGTCGAGCACGCAAGGCATCTCAAATTTTAACACATAAATCAATATAAGGCAAAAATCCAAATCCATGATTTATTACAAACCATAATTATCAGTTTGGGATACCAGCCCTACACACAAGCAATACTGGGCTACATCAATATAATGGATCATAATTTATTTAATAGAGCTCCATCTACCCCAAATATCCTTCTTCACTCCTGTGGCTCTGAAAAATATTGTGAGAATTATATGAGCTCACACTCAATAAGTAAGCTTAATACAGTTTCAAATCATCATATCTTATCATATCATATCAAGATATTCTTAAATCACATTTTTATAAAAACTTTCAATTTCAAATACATTTATCATGCTATCAGCACATTCATGTCATCAGATCAAAATAATTTGAAAACTTAATTAAATAATAATTACTAGAATATGCAATGTAAATAAAACATTGTTTATATTATCATTGTTTTTCTTTATATGTCCCACGGCCCTACAACACACATCTTGTGTATCACTCTTAAATATCCCCTAAGAGGAAGGGTCCTGGTACCAGTATTCTATCATCTGTCATGTGATAATGTGATAATCTGTCGTGTGAGAATCTGTCATGTGGGAATTTGTCATGTGATAATCTATCATGTGATAATCTATCGTGTGAGAACCTATCATGTGGGAATCTATCATGTGATAATCTGTCATGTGAGAACCTATCATGTGGGAATCTATCATGTGATAATCTGTCATGTGATCTGTCATGTGAGAACCGCGGTGACACATAAAGTTTTACTGTCATTATCATAATTACATATTATCATAGTAATAACATGATTTTCCAAATTAACATAATTATATTTAACTGTAAGTTCACAGTTCATAAATTAAATAATTAATAAAATTATAATACTTGACTTACTTACCTCAATATGCAAATTCCAATTGATAACTCAGCTAATTGGACACCTGGGAACCTACAGTATCATTTTTCATTTTTTAATTTCAAAAATCTGAATTATAAAATAATTCTTAAACTCTACCTAAACCACTTCATGGAACCAACTTTGGCCTCAAATATCTCTCAACGTGTACACCCAAATAGGGAAATAAAATTATTCACAGAAACTAGAATCAATCCTGATTCGGGCTATATAATTATTTTGCCAATCTCGGCCCATTATAGGGCCCAACACCCTGCCCAAAAGGGCTCCAGAAATGGCCTAACAAGGACCAAAGATTGGAAAGCCCAAACGGCTCAAAAATTCCTATCACCCAGCTCCTCTTTCCGTGAGCCTTTTCTGGAAACCTCCTCACATTCCCACATGTAACGGCTAGAATTAATTTTCTAAAGCCCCTCCACTCTCACGCACCTCTTCCGTGGAATTTCCACCCGCTTTTTGTCTCTAACTTTTTTAGGTAATAATATCAACCTCCAGCTCTCGTTGCAAACATTGAAGGCAAAGATACTACTGTTACTATATGCGAGTCAATGGACCGCTCCATTGGTCGACACCGCAGCATAGCAGTTGAGTAGCATATGTGGAGGCAACTGGATGTCGTTCGATCATCTGTAGGAACTCCTCAACGGCTCTGATCGTGCCTCCTCGTTCTCCTCCTACTCGCCCGAGGTGGAGACTAGAAGACGCCTTCAATCCTTCGTTGCCGTTGAATTGATTTCATTCCCTTCCCGCAGACCTTTGCCCTTTAATTTATAGGTGCAGCCACCGCCTTATCCAAAGCTTCTCCCATCCTTATCCATATCCCATGCACCGCCTCAAATAACCCACCGCCCAATCTCTTCCAAAGCTTATCCCTTGATGGCCGTTTGAATAGGCTGATGAAGGGATTAAATTGCAGCTGAAATTGATGCCTCAATCTTCATCCAAAAGTCCAACGGTGATTTTAGATAATAGCTAAGTAACACCCCCAAAATCTATCCATCTCTTGTGTTAGTTGCTTTTAGGATAATGACTGATTTATCCCTTCAAAACTGCTGGCTGGAAGGGATGTAGACTCCTCAAATCAAGGGATTTGGGATAACGTTAGTTACGGGGAGATTTGAAATTCAAATCTAGACTCCTCAAATCAAGGGATTTGGGATAACATTAGTTACGGGAAGATTTGAAATTCAAATCTAGACTCCTCAAATCAAGGGATTTGGGATAACGTTAGTTACGAGGAGATTTGAAATTCAAATCTAGACTCCTCAATCAAGGGATTTGGGATAACATTAGTTACGGGGAGATTTGAAATTCAAATCCCTGGAGTCTATCGTTCCGATCTCATGATCAACTCTCGCGAGTAGTTAACGAAATCCGGGGAATTACATATCTGATATAAGATGATCCATTAAAGATCATTGATGATTTGGATGGAGGTAATAAAATCATCGTATTTGATTATACCCCAATAATCACATATAATAATGATCCCAAATTATCCTCACATCTAAGACCAGTGCTTAGTTTAGTAATCTTAAACTAAGATTTAAGGACCAAAATACTTTTTATTTATTAAAAAAAGGATACTCAAAAATACCCTAGTGTTATTTTTGTATTAATATAGTATAATTTAATATTATAAGATTATATAATAACAATATGATATTATAATATTATAATAAATATTATAAAATAATGATAGAGTGTAGTAATCATTGCAAAATATACCAAGGATAGTTTTGGGAGTATGTAGATAGTAATCCCATATTCCCATGATCTACCAAATAAATTAATCATATATACTCAAGGATCTTTAATCGATAGAACATACCATACTAAATGTTAGTATGTGTTGATTTTGAATTATCAAAGATTAGACTATCTACCGCTCAGGCGGTAGCCTAGTGGTTAGGGCCTTTTCCACGCCATCAATACGTCGCGGGTTCGAGGAATGACGTTTCGGTTGACTCGAATAATTCCAAGATTAATTCTTGGAGCCTGAAATGTGAGTGTTGGAAAGGCTAAAGTCTGTCTAATTTTTTTGTTCCTGTTCTGACTGCTGGCACCTGGGTGGGGTCAGGTTGACCAACTCGCCTTCGGGCCATCAGGGCCTTTTCCACGCCATCAACACGTCGTGGGTTCGAGGAATGACACTTCGGCTGACTCGAATAATTCTAAGATTAATTCTTGGAGCCTGAAACGTGAGTGTTGGAAGGGCTAAGGTCTGTCTAATTTTCCTATCCATGTTCTGCTAGCACCTAGGTGGGGTCAGGTTGACCAACTCGCCTTCGGGCGAGAAACGGCTGCGTAAATCTCGCGCCGTGCACGAAATATTTCCTGACGGGGAACGGGGCCGTATGGGACCTAGCTACAGGTCGGCAAAGCCCTCCTTCCCCTTTTCTGTACCAAAAAAAAAAAGATTAGACTATCTTGGGAAAAGAATTACCAATGATTTAAGATCGCCATAATGATTTTATTAGGATTATCAAATGCCTTCTAAGACTTATTCTGTTAGTAGTATCAAAGTTATCTGATAATCTATAGTTTTCTAGATTAGTGCTATCTAAGCAACATTTTAATGAAAAATTAATTTATGTACATTCTTTTATGCATTAAAAATTAATTATGATATTTATTACCCATGGACTTTTATATTATGTTTTAACTAATTGCTAAATCTATTATTTCCATAATATCTTTTATGCTTTCAAGCTTATTTTGCATATTGTTCATGTGCTATACCTTTACGATTGATACCCAATTTTCTCATACCAAACTTTACTTTTAATTATACTTTTGATATATATGTTGGTCATGTATAAACTTTAGATTTTAAAATAAAAATAATTTTTGATAGTTATTGTTTATTCATAAAATTTCAGCATTGCATCTCTTTATAAAGTAGTAATTATATTCTTAACCCAAGAAGAGATCGGTCGGGACAAGACTTTGTAGCATCTCTCCATGCATTTCTTGGAGATGATTAGAGATCAAGTGGGAAGTAGAGGCCATCTTTTTAACTTTGTTCTTCATTGAACATGATTGAAGATCATAATAAAAGAAAAAAAAAATCCAAGACAGAGGGAAAAAAATTAATGATGTTAAAATAAAATAATGAGGGTAGAGGTGGTCTTTATGACATTGCATGAGAGGCAGAAACCATCTTTTCCAACTTTATTTTTAGCTCTTCATCTTACATAATTGGAGATTATAACGAAACAAAATGTGAAGTTAAAGAAAAAAAAGAGAATTTAATGATATGAAAAAAAGATGAAGAAAACAAAGTGAGAAAAAATCCAATGAATTTATCAATGTCCAATGACCTTTTAGTTGAAAATTAGATAGAAATATATTTTTATAGTTTATTAAAATATAAAATGCTAGAAAATTCAAAGTAAAATAATTGGTGTAAAAACTGATTTCATTTTCGCAGTTAAGTAGAGACCTTTGCAATTTTAAATTTATTATCTTTTTATTATTACTTTTCTGATAGGTTGCAATTAAAATAGGAGATAGAAATCCTATCCTGCTTCGTTCGAATCTTTAGTTAGGTTTCCAAAAATAAATATAAAATCTATTACCTCTTAAAATTTAGTTGAATGAACTTTTTTCCTTTAAACAATATCACCTAGTCAAAACAAGTCTAGATTGCATTACACCACCATAAAGGCGGCTCAATCTATGAAATGAAGTAAGAAAAAACTCTAATCAAAATTAATAGCAAATTACATATGATTGAACATGTGGAATATGAGCAATATCTATACAAAGATTAATGTAAGGTATTGGGTTAAGGTTTTTTTTTTGGTAAGGCGGGCAATCACACCACTCTGGCGTGAGTCAAGCTCGATAGATCAGAGTACAAAATTTGCTGTAAAATAACAGGACAGGGATCACCAAAATGCCAACCCCACTGCCCAATATGGCGAGCTGCAACAGAAGCAACCCAATCGGCCACAGCGTTTGCTTTTCGGTAAATATGTCGAATCAAAGGTGCACAGGAAGCCTGGAGCGAAGCCCAAATATCACATAGAAGGGGATTATGGAGGGAGCAAAGATCCACATCCCGCCTAATTCAGCGGACGACCGTAAGAGAGTCTCCCTCAATAATCAGCTGACAAGAGCCAAAATAACGAACAGCATAAGCAATGCCAGCCCATGCAGCCTGAAGCTCTGCCATAGGGGCCGAAATGTCGAGAGAACCATGTCCGCCATCCGTGAACAACGCTCCCTCTGGCCCACTAATAACAAATCCGGATCCCGCAAGACGACCCGACATAGAACCATCAAAATTCACTTTGATATAACCCGAGGGTGGGGGCTCTCAAGAGATAAAGACCGTAGAACGGTGTGCTGTTGAAACAGCAGGAGAGTCCTAGTGACCAGGTCTGTCCAAGTGAATAGCATAATGTGAACAGCAAAATTCCGTAGCAAGAGAGACGGCTGTACGGCTGACCACCTGAGGTGAGACCGTCTCCTCAGCAAAAACAATCCGGTTACGGCCTTACGGGTCAGCTAAATGTGATGAGCTAGATAAGCAGAAAGGACATCGTGAGGCCAGAAACCTCGCTGAGTAGACAAACGAATGGCACACAGTAGAGACAGCCGTGTGGGCCCCTCCTCTGAAATCCATAGGGTAAAATGAAGCTGCTGCCAGATCCTTGACGCACGAGAACATGTGAGAATGGCGTGCTCAACCGTCTCATCCTGAAGGCCACGAATCAGACAAAGAGACAAAATAGGGAGACCACGGCCAACCAGAAGAGAGCATATAGGAAGTCGGTCCCACATAAGCTTCCATAAAAAGAGCTGAATTCTAGGATTGATGGGCAAACGCCAAATCCAAGCCACATCATCCAGGCCCAAAATCTGAGGCCGAAAGCGGTCAACAAGGTCGTTGGAAGGGGCACGAGGGAGGCAAGATCGATCCCAAAGTCCGGTATCAGTAACAGCAGAGGAAGCAAGAGGAATGGCAAGAATCCTGTGCACTAACTCCGCCCCAAAAAATCGGGAGACCGAAGGGACATGCCAAACCGAACTATCGTGACAAATCAAAGCAGACACTAGCAAAGATGGATCAACATCAGAGCTGAAGAAGGATGGCCATCGGGATAGAGGAATGTCAGTTATCCAGCTATCCTGAGTAACATTAATAGAAGTACCATCCCCAATCATCCAGTGGATATCAGACATGATAGTAGAGGCATAATGGCAGATCGATCTCCAGAAGAAGGAACAGCCTCTGGGAGGACAGAAGTCCGAATCGAAAGTCCAAGCACCATATCTGCCTCGCATGATAGAGCTTCAAAAATAATCAGGATCCATAATGAATCTGAAAGCATGCCTAGCGAGAAGAGCCTCTCCGCGAACCGCTAAAGACTGAATCCCTAGACCACCCTCTCTAGTAGGAAAACAAATGATATCCTAGGAAAGAAGATGAATACCATGACCCCTTTGCATCGAAGCCCAGAGAAAATCGCAAAAAGGACGCTCTATTCGGCGAAGACAAATAGATGGAACCAAGGCATTGGACAGCAGATAGAGAGGAAGAGATGTAAGGATAGACCGAAGCAATGTAATGCGCCCCATCATAGAGAGACCAGAGATCTGTCAACGATCCAATCGATCAGAAATCCGATGGCCAAGGTCCTCAAAATCTAGCTAACGGGGACGACGCCCCGTAATGGGAATCCCGAGGTAAGATAGACGGTCAGAGCAAGTCGAGATTCCAAACACCTGGGAGATGACAGCACGGCGAGGGGGAGAGGTCGAAGGGCTGAAACATAGGACAGATTTTAGTAAGTTGACCTTCTGACCAGAAACCTGACAATAAGACTGAAGGATCGAAGAGCAAACAGCCGCATTCTAACCAAAAGCAGGGCTAAGCAGAATACAGTCATATGCTAAGAGAAGGTGAGAGAGGGGGATCATGGGGCCCAGGCATATAAGGCTGCAGCTGAGACGCCTCAACGGCCTGAGTAAGAGCACGAGAGAGATCATCAGCACACAGAATGAAAAGGAAGGGGGAGAGGGGGTAGCCCTGGCGGAGACCCATGGCTGAGGGGAAAAATCCAGTCGGACAGCCATTATAAGAATAGAAAAAGTGGGTCTCTGGATGCACGCTATAACCCAATCAATGAAAAGATCAGCAAACCCAAACTCCCAAAGTGACTGCTAAAGAAATATCCAGTTAATCCTGTCATAAGCTCTCTCCATGTCCAACTTAACAGCCATAAGACTATGACTAGCAGACGCACGGTGGAGATCATGCATAAACTCCTAGGCAATGAGGACGTTATCAGTGATACTACGACCACGGATAAAAGCCCTCTGCTCCAAAGATATTAGATGGGGAATCACACCCTGCAGTCTAGCAACCAATAGACAAGCACAGACTTTATAAAGGGTGGTGCACAAGCTGATAGGCCGGTAATGCTGGGGAAGCAAAGCATTTGATTGCTTAGGGACAAGGAAAACAAAAGTCCGTTGCCAATCTCGAGGAAGAGATCTAGAGGAGAAAACAGACTGTATATACAGCCAAAATAACATCCTGCCCCACTATATCCCAGTAGTGATGGAAGAAAATAGGCAGAAATCCATCAGGTCCTGGGGCCTTATCAGGCCTTAGAGCCCAAACAGCAGAACGAATCTCCTCCATCGTAACCATACGCGTAAGAGTACCATTATCAGCATCAGAAACCCTGGCAGCCTAAGAAATAGGAATAAGAGGGAAGCCACTGACTGACTGCTCCGCCCAACGGGACTGGAAGAAGTGGACAATCTGCTCCTGAATGGCCTCCTCATCCTCAAGGATATTTCCCTCCTTATCACAGATGCACCGGATCTGATTGGCAGCACGCTGGGCCAGGGCGGCCGATGAAAAAATATGGTATTATGGTCACCCTCCTGAAGCCACTGAATCCGGGACCACTGACGCCAGAAAGTCTCCTACTGACCGAGCAGGGAGTGATGCAAGGCCAAACACCGACATAGAGAACGATGATCTGTCTCTGAAAGGCAGCCCTCCTGATCCTCCTTCATCTAAAAAGCAACAATATTAGCTTCCACAACCTGAACACGCTGCAAGATATCCTCCACCTCCCTACGATGCCACCTCAAAAGACTACGCTTCGAAAGTTCTAGGCAGTGAGATAAACGGTAGGTAGGACTCCCTCGAACCGGCATACGCCAAACCTGATGAATCAAAGACCGGGCCAAAGAATAAAGTGTCCAAAACTGCTCAAACTGAAAAGGTTCCTGATGCAGAGAAGACGGCTCTGTGGAGATCAGCATAGGACAATGGTCCGAAGCTATCCGAGGGAGATGAGTAAGTGGTGGCTCGGGGAAAGGACTGCAACCATCCAGAAGAGGCCAGGGCCCTATCCAAACGTTCCCAAACTCGAGAAAAACCCTGATGGTTATTACACCAAGTAAACTGCGAGCTCGAGAAACCCAAGTCAAAGAGCCCCGCAAAAGATATAAAGGAGCGAAACTCACTAGAGTTCGAAGAATCCATGAACCGACGGCCCTCACGCTTCTCCGAGGCACCCATAATACAATTAAAATCCCCAACAACAAGGGAGGGGAAGCCCTGAGATAATAAAGAGAGAATCTCAGTCCAAAGACCACGCCACTCACGATAATCCGTACTAGCATAGACTCTCAAAAGAAACCAGGAAGGAGCAGACCCCTCCAAAACAACCAAGGCCACCTGCTGATGACAGCTGTGAAAAGCATCAATACGAATAGAGGGATCCCACCATAAAGCTAGAATGCCGCCAAATAATCCATTGGACTCCACAGCATAGGAACTCCAAGAATGAGAAACTCGCCGTCGAAACCACAGAAGGCTAGGTCCCGAAAGTTGATTTTCCAATAAAATGCAAATATCAAAATGATGAAGCTGCAACAGCCGACCAAACGAGGAGCGAAAAGAGGGTTTCAGAGCTCCACGAACATTCCAAATGAGGATCTTCATTTAATCAGTTTGGAGGGTACCGTGAGCCCTAGATAGGGACCCACCATATCTATATCACCATGGCCAGCTGCAGAAGGAGCCACTACCCGAGAAGCCAGGTCAGTTGGAACTGGCTGCAAGGAGAGTTCCATAGCATCATCATCATGATAATCCGACCTAGGAGGCCCAGAATCTGAACCATCAGGAGGGGAATCCAATATAGCCTTTTTCAGAGATGATACAGTAGCATCATGATCATTCTGGCCAAGGGGGGCGAATGGGTAACACCCGAGAAGTCACCAAAACAGATATCCTCAGCAGAGATAGGAGGATTGACATCAATCACTAGGTAGGCTTTCGCTGAAGAAGGCACTCTACCCTTGCCTTTGCCAGCCTTGGAGACCACCCTAGGGGCATCACTCTCCATAGCTCGGGCCCGTTTGAGTGAAGAAGGATTGGAATCCTCCTGAGCCTTGGGCCGATCGGCCCATCGATCCGATCCAAGAAGGCCAAAAGGATTGGTAGCCAAATTCTCTTTCGAAACGATCTTCTTTCCTATTTCCAAGTTGTGGGAATCCATCAGAGGCAAATCCTTCTGGCCCAGTGAAGCTACACTAGAATCCACATTTTCCTTAGGACCATGCAGAGGAATCTTGGAAGGGGACTCCGGGGCCATAGCATTGAACTTAAACACAGAATTCTTACAAGGATCCTTCCCCCTTCGATTTGATAGAGACTGGGTCTGTTTGACTCCCTTAACCACCTTCAGAGAATTAGATAGAAGCCCTGAGACACCAGCTGTAGAGCCTGAATTCAGAAAGGAAGCTCCAGAAGCATCAATAGCTACAACAATAACCAGCACATACGCCACATCCTGGCACGGAACAACACTTCTACGAGTTGTTTTCCTAGGTTTCAGCCAGCCATCACTCCCCTCCTGAGAACTCACCTTGGAAGAACCCGACGAAGCCATCGAAGATGGGAGAATGCTAGCAGATAGAGAGGAGGGTGGCATGCGGTGTCGGAGTGCTGCCATCCAGGGCCCAAAGCGAAGTCCAGCGGAAGACGAGGCCGGTTCCGAGGAGGACAAATAGGGGCCAGATAAATGGAGGGAGCCACAATGGAGGCAGATATCATCAACATGCTCATAGGCAAACTGCTGCCAGAATGGGGATCTGTTGGCACGAAATCGCGCATCGGGATGAAGAGGATGGCACAAGTCCACCCTCACACAGGCCCGAGCAAATCCACCCCGACGTCTCTCCTTGGTGAAGGAATCCATAGCAACAAAGTGACCGGCCGTCGAGAGGATGGAACAAAGGGTCTCTTCTGACCAATACTCAATCTTGGGTTAAGTTTCACAATGAGCGAAATCCTTGTGTCTAGTTGCCATCATTGAGTTTCAAAGTCCAAATAAGCTATCGTGATAAGCCAAAGAAAGGTAAGGATGACATCAAATCATCGTGCCCCTTATACCTTAAGTGACTTATGTGCTACAACGGCCAAGACAAAGAGTCGCGATTCTGCAAGAGTGAGCTAACTTCAAAATTTTATTTTCAGTTTGGATTGTAGGATATATATACATTAAATCTTAACTTTGCTTAAAATAAGATACATGATGACTAATTTATGAAATAAATATACAGTTACAAGTCATGGGATCAAACGGCTCTCAAGTGGATAAATGGTTGTTGTGGTAAACTTCTTATCCTCAATAATTGCTTTCACCTTTCCTTCTTCTATGGCAAATGGGAAAAGTCCTCTTGCACCGCTTGCACTAATTGACCGCACACGTATAGGATTGCGCATACGGTAGACAAAAGAACAAAATTATCCTTCACATGCGCAGCCGCATGGCGTAGGCTAATTATTATGCGTGGTGTATGTGACCTGCATCACGCACAGTGCACAAAGAGCTTTTCTGATAGATGAACAGATCAAATCATGGGTTGGACCGGATCACACAATGTGGTGACGCCACCCGAAGAACAACATAGGTTGGACCGGATCAAACTAAAAGTGGCCCAAACCAAGTTGGGCCTAGGACGACATTAGCCCATATGGACAAAATCTACAATTAAAGACACAACATATATGAACATCTACAATTAAAGAAAAATTCCTATTGTTTTCTATAAACTGTCATTAATTACATCAAGAGGAAAATAGGATTAAAAGCAGATTAGCAGAATGGTTCATTCAATGTTTTATTCATTGATTTGCTAGTTAACACTTTTCCAGATGGGCTCAAATGGAATGTGTGCCATCACCTCAGCTCCAAAGATGAAGAGCAGAGCACCTCCTGTTGTTTGTGGATCCCCACCCTTTGCCTGAAAATAGAAGAGTTTTGTCTTCTTCAAGGCCACTGATAGTAGCTCCATGTGAACAGTTGACATCATCAGCAAGGATTTGTAGCTGCCCAACATCAGTTTGCTGTGCAGATCTGTAAAATGCCAAGGTTAGGATCTGAAAATGATGCTTCCAAGACTAAATTCACGCATTTGGGTAAGAAGAAAGTCATGTTTCATATGGTTGATGATGTCCCCCTATCAAGAATCTAGACATGGAGATAATGAATAAAAAAAATAAAACTAATAGAAAACTATAAGTTTCTCAGCCAAATAAGATACAGGACAAATTCAAAAATTAATAAACAGAATGTTCAAAGCTGCATGAGATTTATTGTCATTCATAAGCTAGAATGTACATTCACAACACAGAGCTTCCTCGTTGGCATCTTTTATAACATGGAATTCGTGAGAAACTCTCCACTCTCTAATTTTAAGGAAAGCTTTAGTTGGAACATGAACAGATTCAGAATGTAGTAAGGTACATGTGGATCTTAATCTTTCCATCTAACAGCCTGCTCTGAAGATTGGGATACAATGCACTTGGGAACTTGCCTGGAACATCCTCTGGGATGATTCGAGACCAATCTGCTAGTCACGGCCTAGACTTTGAGGTAGTGTTTGATAGAAAAAATATTATCCATGAATAAGTGTACGGGATAGAGTTTGTCTCCTGGCTATCCTTAGGGATATTCCTTGGCTATCCCATTGATCATATCAAATACAAAAAGGTAAATCCATAGGATAACTTTTTTTAACTCTTATTTGGAGGGATAACCAGTTATTCCTGCATTTTCTAGGGAATAAATTGAGGGGATATCCCATGGTTAATCCCTTTGGTTAACTTTATTCCCAGCTATCCCTTATAGTTATGGCTTTTGGAAAATGAGGGGATATCCCCTCTTATCCCCTATTTCAAACACTACCTGCCAGCTTAGCTTTCCACCAGTCCTTACATCTATAAGCCCATGGCAACTTGACGGTTCCTGGAAACAACAATGCACGGTCAATCCTTTACAATTATGGTCTCCTCCAATTAATCCGATAGAAGATTATATTTGGAGCATCATAATCTTTTTCGCTTATAATGCAATGTTCTTATTGCACGTTACAAACTAAGCATAATCTATCCTGATTCAGGTCGAGTTGTAGGTGCTATAAGGAGTCCAATTAATCCATTAGCAGGTTAAAATCATGTGATCCTCAAAATTTAAGTAGAAGTTAATTAGTAAAAGATGAATTTGAGTTATTATCACTTTAAACTTATTTTTTAATTCAATGTGCAACTATTTTTGAGGTACATAGCTTGTTTTCTTGATAAGCTGTAGGTGCATTGACAACCTTAAGACCACTACCCTGTAAACACCAATGAGAGCTCTAAGAGGAATGAGCTCTTCTTCACAGTCAGAGATTATATTTTTATAGTAATTCCTAGAATTTATTGCAGATAAGAAATAATATTTATGAAAGAGCAAGATAGAAGTAAAAAGGAATAATTGTGTTAACTGGCAGAGCACAGGCCGATTGTTCGGACTAAATTTTTTCTTGCCAAAGGCCTTGTGCGGCACTAGACTTCCTCGAAACCTAGCCAGCCTACCCACTCAAGACAGAAGTAAAGATAACTTCGTTATGAATTCCCAATGATACATGCATACACTAGACCCTGCCCCAATGGTCTTTGCCAAATGGTGTGTGTCTTTGCTCGAAGGCACCAAGGCTACTTAAAGATTTGCGGTGGACAGTTCCCCAACCGCTGGAATTTTTAAATTCCTGGCAACCACCCAGTCTGAGCCTTGGTCCATTCCAACTGCGAGCCACATAGGCAAGAAAGTTTGCAGAACCACCTAAACTTCCCTTTGCAAGCAACCAAAATCCCGCCTTAGGCCTTCGGCCATGCATCCGACCGTGTGCGCCATGTGCCCATCCGGGCCTTACGTTCGTACTCCGAGCAACGGTCCACCACTTCATCCGATCTTTGCCATGTCATGGTCCCATCATTTCCATGTGGACTCCATGGCCATCCCTTGCCGGTGCAAGGTATGCCAAGGCCACGCCTATCTGGTGCCGTGGCCATGCCCAAAACCCATCCTTGCCTTAAAGCAACCTGCAAGTACCTCCCCCTACTATTTTGTCGCAGCCTCCAGCCGTCTGCCATCCCGGAGGTTCAAGCAATCTAAGCAACATTGCAGCCTGGGCCGCTGGCCCTGTGTGCGCTGGCCCACCAATTTTCATGTGCAGCCATGGCCCGGTGCAGCCATGCGCGCGCGTGCCCAAGACCAGTGCAGCCACGGCCCGGCACGGCTATGCGCCCGCGCGACCAAGGTCCACGCGGCCATGTGCCCATGCAGCCAAGTACCGGCACGGTGACCAACCTCGCTCAAGTCGAAGCACGGAATGAGGCCCGCGCGGCTAACCCCACAATCTTACTCGGCCCTATGACAATGGTATCAGAGCCCGGTTATTAGCTGTTTTGAAGGATTCTTAATGCCAGCGGTTGGTAACAACATGGAAGCCTTGAGGGAAAGGATGTCCCGATTAGAGGCAATGATTGGGATGCCTCAAGCGGAGGAAGTGTCTCCTTTGTGGGCACAGACAGAAGCTTTGGAAGCAACCATGCTGATGCTTCAAGAGGCAGTGGCAGCTGCCCAACTTTGGATGGACGAGATGGTGTTGGATATCCAACTTCTCAAGTCAGCGGTGCCAACCTGTCCTCAGGGTGATGGAAGGAGCAAGATGAAGATCCGTGATCCACACTCTTACAATGGCACTCAGAGTGCCAAGGAGTTAGAAAACTTCCTTTGGGACGTAGAGCAGTATTTTAAGGCTGCTCGTGTCTCGAAGGAGGAGATGGTCCCTATCACTTGTACCTATCTAACGGAGGATGCCAAACTGTAGTGGAAAACACAGACCAATGACCTCGAGCGGCCTGAGATCCAAACTTAGGAGGCCCTGAAGCAAGAACTGAATGATCAATTCCTTTCCTGCAACACTTCTTGGGTTGCTAGGCATGCCCTGAAGAAACTAAAGCAAGAGGGCAACGTGAGGGACTACGTGAAGGCATTCAGTTCTCTCATGTTGGATATCAAAGACATGTCTGAGGCGGATAAATTGTTTAACTTCTTATCCGGCCTCCAACCTTGGGCTCAGTTGGAATTGCGAAGACAAGGGGTGACTGACTTGTCTGCTGCTTTATCTACTGCGGAACGACTGATGGACATCCGAGTTATCAAGTCCCCATCAGGTCCCTCAAAAAAGTCCCGCCCCACCAACAAGTTCCCTAAGAAGACTCTGAAACAGAAAGATGTTAGTGGGAAGAAAATGAAGGACTTCGGAAAGGCTAAAATGAAGACCAAGGAGGATGGCTCTTCATCGAAGAAGGACAAAGGGAAAACTCTCCTTCCGGGTGGCTATATCTGCAATGGCCCCCATTACTTCAAAGACTGTCCAAAGAGGGGGAAACTGAATGCTCTCATTGCGGAGGAGAGTGATTCAGATTCGGAGGGCCCTGAATGTGTTGCTCCTCTTCAAGTACTTGGTGTTCTTCAAGCCGACGAAGCAACAACGGATCGACCCCGGTTGATGTTTGTCCAGACTGAAGTTAATGGGCATCTTGTCTTGTCTATGATAGACATTGATGCCACTCATAACTTTGTTGCTGAGAAGATGGTGAATCATTTAGGCTTGAAAGTGTCCAAGCACTCAAGCCAAATCAAGGCAGTGAATTCCCAAGCATAGGCCGTGAAAGGCATGGCCTTTGATGTCAAGTTATCCATCCAAGTGGAAAGGCCGACTGGATTTGATTATGGTGCCCCTCGATGACTTTGAAGTCATCCTTAGCAAGTATTTTTGTATAGGTGCCAAAGTTGCCATTATTCCACATATGGGTGGAATTCTCATTGGGGATGAGAAGAAACCTTGCTTTGTTGCTGGGCAAGGGAGGAATCCTGTTCATAAAGTGGAGTTTATCTCTGCAAGGTAGTTGGCCCGTGGATGCAAAAAGGGCCAAGGTACCTACCTCGCTGCGATTATGGAGGAAGGATCAAAGGAAATGGCAGAGGTACCAAAGGAGGTGGCTGCAATTCTACAGGAATTCAATGATGTAATGCCCCATGATCTGCCTAAGGGGCTTCCACCTCGGCGAAGCGTAGACCATCGCATTGAACTGGTGTCGAGCACCAGATCTCATGCCAAGGCTCCCTATCATATGTTGCCTAAGGAGTTGGTCGAATTGAAATAGTAGTTGGGTGAGCTGCTAGATTCTGGGAAGATCCTACCTTCAAAGGCCCCTTTCTGTGCTCCAGTGCTGTTGCAAGAGAAGCAGGATGGCTCTCTTTGACTCTGCATTGATTATAAAGGCCTGAACAAGGTCACTATAAAGAATAAGTATCCGGTGCCTCTGATAGCATACTTGTTCGATCACTTGTCCAAGGCAACGCATTTTACCAAGTTGGACTTGCGATCCGGATATTGGCAGGTTTGAATTGCTGAAGGGAATGAACCAAAGACTACAATGGTTACTCGATATGGATCTATTGAATTTCTTGTCATGCCATTTGGCTTGACCAATGCCCCTGCTACCTTTTGCAATCTAATGAACAATGTGTTTCATGACTATATCGATAAGTTTGTGGTGGTTTATCTGGATGATATTGTTTTGTATAGTGAATCCTTTGAGGATCACTTAGAACACTTGAGGTAGGTGTTTGCTCGGTTGAGGGAAATGACTTATATGTAAAGAGGAAAAATGTGAGTTTTTCCTTGGGGAGAATAAGTTCCTTGGACATCTTATGGGCAATGGATTGGTGAGGATGGATCCAAGAAAGGTACAGGCCATCACTTAATGGCTAATACCCAGCAAGGTGACAGAGTTGAGAAGTTTTCTTGGGCTAGCCAATTATTAACAAAAATTTATGGTAGGCTACTCAAGAAAAGTCTCTCCTCTAATGAATCTTCTGAAGAAAGGCCAATCTTGGGTGTGGTCGGATGGATGCCAGAGGGCTTTTGAGGAAATCAGGATCGCCATTTCTTCAGAATCGGTGCTGCAGTTGCCTGATTTTGCCAAACCTTTTGAAGTTCATACAGATGCTTCCGATGTGGCTGTTGGAGGGGTTCTGGTATAAGATGGACATCCAGTTGTCTTCGAGAGTTGAAAACTCAAGGATGCCGAGCAAAGATATCCTGCCCATGAGAAAGAGATGCTTGCGGTAGTGCATTGCCTACTAATTTGGCGTGTTTACTTGATGGAAACCAAGCTCGTGGTGAAGACTGATAATGTGGCCAATACTTTCTTCTTGACTCTGAAGAAGTTGTCTTCTAGACAGGCACGGTGGCAAGAGTTTCTTGCAAAGTATGACTTTCAGTGGAAGCATAAGTCTGGGAGGCATAAGCAGGTTGCGGATGCCTTGAGTAGGAGAGGCGTCCAAGAGGTGGTTGCGGCTATCTCTCAAATTAAAGCAGATTTTTCTGATAAAATCTAGGAGGCGGCTTAATCGGATGTGGGTTATCAGAGACTGCTCCAGCAAGTCCGAGATGGTGAAACTCGGAGATATTGGCTAGAAGACATCTTTTGGTGGCAAATGGTGGTTGAGTGTATATTCCTCATGGTGAAGGACTGCGGAACCAGTTATTGAGGAAAACTCATGACCCTCAGTGGGCTAGTCATCTGGGCAGAGAGCGCATGATGGCTCTCTTATCTCGCTCTTTCATTTGGCCAAAGATGGAGCAAAATATTGAAGCTTATGTCAAGTCTTGTCAAATCTACCAACAAGACAAGGTGGAAAGGCGGAAGGAAGCAGGCTTATTGCAATCTCTTCCAGTTGCAGAAAAGCCATGGATTTCGGTGTCCATGGACTTCATTTGCAGGTTTCCAAAGGTTGATGGCCTATCATCCATCTTGGTGGTGGTTGATCGTTTTCCAAGTACGTTGTCTTTATTCCAACACCAGCAAAATGTCTCGCAGGGGTGGCTACAGATTTATTCTAACGGAATGTGATGAAGCACTTCGGGTTGCCTACAAAAATCATCAATGATCGGGATGCTCGGTTCACAGGAAGGTTTTGGACTTATCTTTTCCAATTGGCAGGATCAGAGTTGAAATTCTCTACTGCCAATCACCCTTGGACTGATAGCCAGACTGAACGGGTGAATACTCTTTTGGAGGAATATCTTTGGCACTATGCCTCAGCAAATCAACAAAATTGGGTAAAGTTGCCAGACTCTGCTCAATTTTGTTACAATCTGCATCGGTCTTCTACAACAGGGTTTTGTCCCTTCGAGTTGGCAATAGGAAGGTAGCCCCTTACTCCTCAAGAAGTAGCCTTACAAAAGAAAGGGGGCCTATGTCCTGCTATCTATCGGTTTGCCAGAGACCAACAGGAGATGGTTGATGAAGCACAAGACAGTCTGCACAAGGTTGCAAAGCGTATGAAGAAGTATGCTGATCGGGGACGCTGACCCTTAGAGTTCAACGTGGGGGATCAAGTCATGCTGAAATTAAACCCACAAATCTGGAAAGAATTAGCCGGAAGTGCGCACACCGAGGCTTAATCCCATGATATGATGTTCCGTTTGAAATTGTCAAATCGGTGGAAAATGTTGCCTACAAACTGTGGCTGCTTGACAGACTGAAAGTGCACCGCACATTCCATGTGAGTTTTCTGAAGCCCTATTATCCAAGTGCTGATCCTTCAAGGGTGTAGGAACAGCGGGCTCCCCCTACTGTGCGGGAACAATATGAAAAGAAGATTCAAAGGATCTTGGATCATCGGACTTTGGGCCAAAGCAAGAAAAACTAGCGGACAGAATACTTGGTTCATTGGAAGGGTGAATCAGCGAATGAGGCTAGTTGGGAAAAGGAGGCAAACTTATGACAGATGGTAGTTCAAAAAAGAAATTGACAGATATTTAGCAAATCTCCCTCCGAGGGCATCAGGTTCTTCTAGTGGGGGAGGTTTGTCAGACCCAGTCTAACCCGCGTGGGGTTAGCCGTGCATGCCTCATTCCGCGCTTGAACCCGGGCGAGGTTGGTCACCATACCAACACTTGGCCATGTGGGCATATGGCCGCGTGGGCCTTGACCACACGTATGCATAATCAATTTGGGCCTTAGCTATGCAAGCGCATGACAGCACCACGCCATGGCCGCATGGGCCTTGAGCATGCACGCGCATAACCGCGCCAGACCATGGCGACGCGGGCCTTGGGCACATGCGTGCATGGCCGCGCCGGGCCATGCAAAACTTGGCCTCTAACTCCAACTAAAAGCCCTCGCATGGAGTCTCAAATCCTTCTTTAAACAAACAACTTTTAGATAACCATCATCACTTTCTTCGTATGGATACGAAAAAAGTGTCCTTGCTGCTAAGAAAGGCCTCTAAAAACAACAAATGCTGCAAACAACTCTACTCTAACAAATAATAAAAATGATTTTAAAAATAATAAAAAATATTATAATAAAAATAACTTTAAAAATAATGAAGAAATATCATAATAAATTTCTTTCTTTAAGCCTGATTTTCATAACTTAATTCCTTGTAGAAATCAAATCATGAAGGCTTTTTTTTTCCCCCCAAAATTGACTTACAAGCCAAGAATTGATCATTAAATTCAGGACGTGAATCCAAATAAACAGAGCTATCTCACAAGGCAGTAACTTAGAAATCTCCAGTTTTAAACCTGTCACACTTTAATAACCTTTACTTAACATGGAATGCTGCAAATCCCTGATTAAAATTCGCAAGTTAATAAAGGGCTGCCCCATTTAATGTCAACATTGTTCTAGGATTCCACCACCTTCCTCCCAGGAAAGAAGAATCTAAAACTAAATAATAACAAATCTAAGCATATAGCTTTTAGAGTTACAGATCACAGAGCATAATCTTTCAGACATAAAACCTGTTGGGAGGTAAAATCATCATTGCATTAATATCCGTGCGAGAAGGCTAAGACCGACATCCTCCTTTCATCTCCCTCGAGCTTCCAGTAGCTCGCCTCTCCCGAGCTCCCATAGCTCGGCTTCCCCGAGCTTCCGTAGCTCGTCTCTCCCGAGCTCCCATAGCTCGGCTTCCCCGAGCTTCCGTAGCTCACCTCTCCCGAGCTCCCATAGCTCGGCTCTCTCGAGCTTTCATAGATCGGCTCTCTCGAGCTCCCATAGCTCAGTTTCCCCGAGCTTCCATAGCTAAACGACCCACGATCCAATACCCACCTCCGCGGAACCCGACGCGGGAGAGCCTAAGCCTACTATAACGGCACCCTAGGCAAGGAATCATGCTGAGAAGTGGTCTAGAACCTATCAAGGCCGCCTAAGACCTACCCATCAACCAGATCTCAAGCCATCAAGAAAGCTCTCCCAGCCATCGATCCCCTAACGGACAAGATACGAATCCCAACAGCCCCACAACGGCCTGATTCGATCCACTCCTGTATCCTAACAACCTCTGAACCTTCCAGAAGACGCTCAAGATCCATATGACAGCCTATAAGTATCACACTCACAGATTCCCTCAGGTACGCGCGTGCTCACACCCTCACTCCCCACTCTCCTGCTGCTCGTTGGTGCTCTCATCCCTCTAGAGCTTCCGATTGGCCGCCCCCTGAGAGACTCTCCAGAGGGATCTACCTCCCTGTTTTCTGATTGATCGCCGATTTCCTCTCACTGACTTGAGCGTCGGAGGGTCTTCCGCGAAGGGCCACCCCCAACGCCTCTCGCGCGAGGACTTTTGTGTGCAGGTCCGCCCCCCTTTGGAGATCGACTGCGCCTGAGTCGGAGGATGGATCCCGGCGGCAACAGATTGGCGCTAGAGGAAGGGCCTCAAGTCCCATTAAAACTTGAAGAATGGAGAAAAGGATCCTAATCTGGAGTAGAACCTCTCTAATGGCCAATCGAAGAAGAGCAACCTCTGAAGCTCAAGATCAGGTCGCCTCCCAGAGGCCTGATCCGACGAGCGGTGTAGCGCCGCAACCACCACCAGTCGAAACCCCGTCACCGCCTACCATCTCGGTGACCCAGGACCAGTTTGCCTCGCTGGTCCAACAAGTTCAGACTCTGACCCACCTGGTCCAGGAGCGCCTTACGGTTCCTCCTACTCCACACTTTCATAAGGAAGCGGCGGTTCCTTCTTCGCCAGTGACTTCCTCCTCCAGTTCGCGCAAATCTGCGGACCTCCCACATCGACCTAGAGGGGACAAGCCAGTCCCACGAGGCGGTCATGACAGAGATCCTCCCAGATCTCGACGAGCCCGGTCTCTCTCTCCGGTGACCTTCCACCATGATTCGATGCCATCTCTGCGATCTTCTCGCCCAGCTCCTCCTCTGGCTGGCGAAGAGGAGATCCGTCGTCAGATCCAAAAAATGCGTCAGGAACTGGACGCCGCCAAGCAGGCCCATCCACCCCAGCCCAAAGCAGAGCAGGGCATCCCTTTCTCTAAGGGGATTATGAAGGAAGTGATTCCCTCCCATGTCAAGTTACCAGCCGTCAAGCCTTACCATGACTCTTCTGACCCGGACGACCATCTTAGCAGCTTCCGGTCAATAATGATGTTCCATGGAGCATCCGACGCGGTCCTCTGCCGCGCTTTCCCCTCCACCCTCAGAGGATCTGCCCGGACCTGGTTCAATGCTTTAAAACTAGGTTTCATCGACTCATTTGATGAGCTGAGCCGCCTTTTTATTTGTTAGTTCGTCAGCAGCCGCCGCCACCGACGAAGATCCGACTCCCTCTCTGAAGTTAAGCAGAGAGAGGGGGAGTCCCTGAGAAATTATCTTGGCCGTTTTAATAAGGTCATGCTAGAGGTGGACCACCTTAATCATGAGGTGGCCATGTCCGCCCTGGCGGGGGGAGTCTCGAAGGAAAGCGACTTCTACCTGGCTATGGAAGTCAGTTACCCCCTGCCTCTCGGATATGATGGCCCTGGCGGACAAGTACGCTAGGGTCGAAGAATCGCGGAGAGTTGCCCGCGCTGAGCAAGCAAAGAAGAAGGAGCCCAAAGTCCCCGATAGGCACTGACCCGCCCGGCGACCAAGTCCGCCTCGCCGCCAGAGAGTCCCTCCGCTGCCGCCAAGGAATCGCTCCTGGAGCCCTCCCAGGCGATTCGACCACTACACTCCACTGACCGTGCCCCGGGTGCAAATCCTCATGGAAATAGAGCGCCAGCTCCCCCAACCAGTACCTCTCCGAGGGAACCCGACCCGAAGAGATCCCACCAAGTACTGCCGTTACCATCGGGAGCACGGCCACGACACTGAAGAATGCTGGCAGCTGAAAAACGAAATCGAGAGGCTGATCCAGCGGGGGCAACTGAATCAATTCAGGAGGGCGCTCTAGCCACAGCAAGGAGGTGACCGCCAGCCTGAGCTTCAACAACCTCCTCCACCGAATCCGCCCGTAATCGGCCGCATTAACATGATTGCGGAGGCCGGCGGATCGAATCCCAGGGGCGACAGTGAAGGATCGGCGCCAAAGAAGGCACGGACGGGCGAGCTCTCCTTCTCCGACGATGATCTCCAAGGGATACAGCTTCCCCATGAAGACGCACTAGTTGTATCCCTCAATCTAAATAACTATGATGTAAGCCGAATCCTTGTTGTTAGTGGAAGTTTGGTGAATATTTTGTACCTCGGTGTATTTTCCAGGATGAAATTACTCATGAAAAACCTGCGAACCGTGGATTCCACTTTGATGGGATTCACTGGCGACATCATCATCCCAGAAGGGGTCGTCACCCTGACAGTCCGCGCGGGAACCTGGCCCCTTGTAGCCATTATCCGGACAGACTTCCTAGTAACCGACCTCAGATCTTCATACAATGCGATATTCAGTAGGCCCGGCCTAATGTCCCTCAAGGCAGTTGTCTCCATCCTGCATCTGTCCATGAAATTTCCCACCGAGCAAGGAGTTGGAGTTGTTCGAGGAAGTCAGGCCATGGCTCGGCAGTGTTTCGTTACAAGCCTTCAGTCTAGAATGTCGAAGGTTGATGGGCTGGACGCCCGGGAAGACTTCGCCGAACAGCGAGGAGAACCGGCAGAGGAATTGGAGGAGGTGCCATTGGATGAGGCTCGTCCCGACCGAACTAAAAAGATTGGGTCGCTGCTGAAGGGAGAGTCTCGGCGTAGATTGATCAGGTTCCTCCGAAGCAATGCTGACATCTTCGCCTGGTCCGCCTCTGATATACCTGGGATCAGCCCTGAGGTTCTCGTCCATCGTCTCAACGTGGACGAGATGCATAGGCCCGTCAAGCAGAAAAAGAGGAGCTTCTTCCCAGAACGACAAAGGGCCATTGAAGAAGAGGTAGACAAACTCATCAAGGCTAATTTCGTCCGGGAGGTAAATTATCCGAGCTGGCTATCAAACGTCGTCATGGTGAAGAAGTCGAACGGCAAATGAAGAATCTGCATCGACTTCACCGACCTCAACAAAGCCTGCCCGAAGGACAGCTTCCCCCTCCCTGGATCGACCAGCTTGTGGACGCCACCTCAGGTCACCAGATGCTGTCATTCATGGATGCCTATTTAGGCTACAATCAGATCTGAATGGCCCCTGAGGATGAAAAAAAGACCACCTTCATAACCGACCGAGGTACTTACTATTACCGTGTCATGCCTTTTGGTCTTAAAAATGCAGGTGCGACCTACCAGAGGCTGGTCAACAAAGTATTCAAGGAGCAAATCGGCCAAAATATGGAGGTGTACGTGGACGACATGCTGGTCAAGAGCAAGGAGGCATCACAGCATGTCAAGGACCTCACAGAGAGCTTTGCAACACTGCGCAAGTACGGGATGAGACTCAACCCGACCAAATGCGCCTTCGGCGTTAACTCCGGGAAGTTTCTTGGCTTCATGGTCTCCCAGCGAGGTATCGAAGTTAACCCCCAGAAGATTCAAGCTCTCCAACAAATGGCGCCCCCGGCATCTGTCAAAGAAGTCCAGCGCCTAACCGGAAGGATAGCGGCCCTCAACCGCTTTGTGGCGCGGTCGGCTGAGAGATGCCTCCCCTTCTTCAAAACTCTTCGATTGGCCAAAAACTTCCAGTGGACTCCCGAATGCCAAAGGTCATTTCAAGATCTCAAGAAGTATCTCGGCTCACCCCCACTTCTCAGCAGTCCGGCTCCGGGAGAGACCCTATTCTTGTACCTGGCTGTTTCGGAGGGTGCAGTCTGTTCGATGCTGGTCAGAGAAGAAGGCAAAGTCCAGAAGCCGATCTACTATATCAGCAGGCTACTCCGCGATGCGGAGACGAGGTACAGCAGAATTGAGAAGATGGTGTTGGCCTTAATCACCTCAGTTCGGAAGCTGCAGCCGTACTTCCAAGCACATTCCGTGACGGTTCTGACCGACCAACCCATCAAGGCGGTAGTCCACCGTCCCGAGACGTCGGGAAGAATGACCAAGTGGGCCGTCGAGCTAAGCGAGCATGACATACATTTTCAGCCTCATCCAGCCATCAAAGCCCAGGTGCTAGCCAACTTTCTCCTTGAGTGTATCATCCCGGAGGACGGTTCTACCCTAGACTCCCCCGAAGAACCAAAAGCTGGAGCCCGGTGGCTCCTCTATGTCGACGGGTCATCTAATGCCCATCGCTCTGGTGCGGGCCTGGTTCTCACCAGTCCGGAGGGATAACCTTCGAATACGGCGTCCGATTCTCCTTCCCGGCCTTCAACAACGAAGCCGAGTACGAAGCCCTGTTAGCCAGCCTCCGAATCGCCCGTAATCTGAAGGTGAAGAAACTCAATGCCTTCACCGACTCTCAGTTGTGGTATCAGAGCGGTTGAGAAGGGATGAAAAGCAAGAACCGAATCTCCTTTCTCCAAGTTGGGAAATCCTCCAAGACTTTGATTTTGAACGCTTTGGATACCTCTTGAGTCTTTTGGAGTGGAGTGGATTTGAGCTAGATGGTTTTTCCTTTCAAGATTCAAGCTCACGGATTTTTGAAGTGGGATTTGTCTATCTCAGATTTTCTCTTTGTTTTTCAGATTTTCCGTTTTTCTCTCTTCTACTTTTGAACAATAGACTCCCCTTCTTATAGATTTCTTTTACACCTCTTTTGGAATAAAACTATCCGTTGGAGTGTACCTTCTATCAAAATATATCCGTTAGAAATGAGTAAAAATAGAAAAGTTACCGTTAGAGCTGATCTGGCAACTTTGTTTTTCGTTCCAGGTGGGTTGGAGTCGACTCTAACTTTTCTGGAGTCGGCTCTAGCTCGAGGCGTTTTAAACTGATTTTTCCGGAGTCATCTCTGGCTTTTCTGGGGTCGACAAGAAACTTTTCCGGAGTCGACTCTAACTTACCCGGAGTCGACTCTAGGTTTGAGCCAGAAAAATCGACTTTCTGCTTCGTCTGTGAGAGTCGACTCTAACAGTCTCGGAGTCGACTCTAATGACCGTGCCAGTTCCAGAGTTGGCTCTGTGATTCTCGGAGTCGACTCTAATGTCTGCAATTCTTACCTAGACATTAGATTCGATCCAGAACACATTGTAACTCTTGATTTTGATCTTTCAATAGTCTTATAGGCTGAAACACTAAATCAAAATCATCAGAGCCTTCACAAATTATACTCAAATAGTTTTGTTAATCATCAAAATCATCAATTGGGTCAACAATCTCCCCCTTTTTGATGATAACAAAAACTTTGAGTATATGCATTCAAAAATTCAATCAAACTAAGGATTAGTCATTTTAACTTTAAAACATTGAAATTAAGGTTTTGATGCCAATGTTCAATGTAAACTTTAAAATTGCATATGGGTTCAATATAATCCATTAATATTGAATTGTTAAACTTAATGTGCATAGCATTGTAAATGAGCTTTTTATGGAGTTAAGCGAACTTTACCAAGGCCCATAATTTGATCTTTACCGTTATCGCCAAACGTCACAACTCCACCTTTCTTTTCTTCCAGGGTGATGAATTCATCTTTGTCACCCGTCATATGTCTTGAGCAGCCACTATCAAGGTACCACTTTTTCTTTGATCTTTTGGCTACAAGACATTCCTGCAACATAATTTAAACTTTATGTTTAGGTACCCAAGCTTTCTTGGGTCCTTCATGGTTAGCAGCAACAAAAATTGTTCCTTTCGGAACCCATATTTTCTTTGCTTTAATATTTAACTTGTTGTTATTATTCAACATTTTGCATTCAATGATTTATGACCCTTTTCATTACATTTGAAACAAGTTATATTACTTTGGTTGGCTTTTATAAAGATATTCTTTAAAGATTTTTGTTTCCTTAATGTGTTATACCCTAAACCTGCTTTGTCAAAACAGCTTTTTGACTATCTAAAATCATATTTAGTTTTGTTGAGCTTAGAGTAAATTTTTCAACAATGTCTTTATATTTTTTAACATCTTTCTTAAGAAAATCATTTTCATTAGAGATAGATTCTTTTTCTTTAATTAGTTTTTCATTTTCAGATTTAATCAATTCAACTTATGAACACAATCATTCTTTTCATTAAGAGAGTTTCCATTTTATCTTTCAAATCATTAACTACAAGATTTAATTCATTTTTCTCATTGATTAAACTTAAGTTTTCAGTTTTCAAAGATTTGTGTTTCTTTTTCAAAGTTTTGAAATCAATCATCAATTCATTGAAAGCTTCAAACATTTCATCAAATGTAAATTCATCATCGGGGGTTTTGGTGCTTACCTCTTCGTTGTCGTCCGCCATGAAGCATATGTTTGCGACTTCCTTTTGCTCTTCTTCTTCGGAAGAAGATTCCTCGCTATCACTCCAAGTCGCCATATAAGCCTTCTTCTTCTTTTTGTAGGCTTTCTTCAATCTAGGACATTCATTTCTAAAGTGCCCCGGTTTATTACATTCATAGCATGTCAATTTGGAAAACAAACGAGAAGTTCTTTCAAATCTAAAAATATTGTTTCAACTTCTAGGGCTTTAGAGCTACTTCACATGGATCTTTTCGGACCAACTAGAACCACAAGTCTAGGAGGAAAGAAATATGGTCTAGTGATTGTAGATGACTATTCTAGATATACTTGGGTAATGTTTTTAGCTCACAAAGATGAGACTTTCTCGATATTCCTGAAATTCTTCAAGAAAGTCACTAATGAGAAAAACACTACTATAGTATCTCTAAGAAGTGATCATGAAACAGAATTTGAAAACCACTTATTTAAAAATTTCTGCACTGAAAATGGAATTAATCACAATTTTTCAGCCCCTAGGACTCCATAGCAAAACGGTGTAGTTGAAAGAAAAAATAGGACTCTAGAAGACATGGCCCGTACCATGCTATGCAAAAGTAACCTACCAAAGTATTTTTTTTATGGAAGCTATTAACACAGCATGCTACATCTTAAATCGAGCCCTAATAAGACCAATCTTAAAGAAAACACCTTATGAATTATGGAATGAAAGAAAACCAAATATAAAATACTTTCATGCATTTGGATGTAAATGTTTCATTCACAATAATGGTAAAAACAACTTAGGAAAATTTGATGCTAAATCTGATGAAGGAATTTTTCTAGGTTATTCAACAACTAGTAAGGCATATAGAATCTTTAACAAGAAAACCTTAATAGTTGAAGAATCCATTCATGTAGTTTTTGATGAATCTTTAGCAACTGGATCTGAAAAGATTGATGATGAGGAAGATACAAACATAATTGAAAAAGATCTTGAAAAACTTAATATTGAAGTATCTTCTGATCATGAACAGAGGCTAAAGATGATGATTCACATAAGGACGATGATGTCAATATTGATCATAATGATGTAGATCTTCCAAGAGACTGGAGATATGCTCATAGTCATCCTAAGGAATTGATTATAGGCGATCCATCTCAAGGATAAGGACTAGATCATACATGAGAAATATTAGTAATCATCTTGCATTTGTTTCACAAATTGAACCTAAAACTATAGAAGAAGTTGAAAAAGATAATAATTGGATGTTAGTTATGCAAGAAGAACTAAATCAATTTACAAGAAATAATGTTTGGACCTTAGTTGAAAGACCTAAAAATCATTCAGTAATAGGATCAAAATGGATATATAGAAATAAACTAGATGAAAATGGCATTGTAATTAGAAACAAAGCTAGATTGGTTGCTAAAGGATATAATCAAGAAGAAGGTATTGATTTTGATGAAACCTTTGCACCAGTAGCTATATTAGAAGCCATTAGGCTATTACTTGCATTTGCATGTCATATGAACATTAACTTATTTCAAATGGATGTAAAAAGCGCATTTTTAAATGGATTTATTAATGAAGAAGTTTATGTAGAACAACCACCAGGTTTTGAAGATCACGAGTTTTCAAATCACGTTTTTAAATTGCACAAAGCTTTATGGTTTGAAACAAGCACCTAGAGCTTGGTATGATAGGTTAAGTAAATTCTTAATAGAAAATGATTTTACAAGAGGAAATGTTGATAAAACTTTGTTTTTGAAAGAAAATGTAAAGATTTACTTGTAGTACAAATATACGTAGATGACATTCTTTTTGGTGCTGCTAACGATTCTCTTTGTCAAGAATTTGCAAAGTTGATGCAGGGAGAATTCGAGATGAGCATGATGGGAGAACTCAACTTCTTCCTTGGACTCTAGATCAAACAAAGCAAAGAGGGAATCTTTATCAACCAACCAAATACACAAGAGAACTACTCAAAAAGTTTGGTCACTACAAGAAATTTAAAATATTGCGACGCCAAAATGCGTCGCTATTGCGTCGCTATACCATGTTTAGCGACGCAATAGCGACGCAATGATGGCGTCGCTCAACTCCCCGTCGCAATACTCTTTTGTCGCAATTGCGTCGCAATATTGCGACGCAATTGCGACGCTCTGCGACGCATAAAAATGCGTCGCAATAATAAAAATTAAATTTATAAAAAAATTTAATTATTAAATATTGCGACGCAATTTATTGCGTTGCAATATTTAATAATTAATTTTTAAAAATTAAAAATTTATTAATAAATATTGCGACGCACCAAATTGCGTCGCAATATTTAAAATTAAATTTTAAAATAGAAAAATTTTTTATTAAATATTGCGACGCAAATAAATGCGTCGCAATATTTAATAATAATTTTTTTTGTTTTAAAAATTAATTTTAAATATTGCGACGCAATTTGGTGCGTCGCAATATTTATTAATAAATTTTTAAAAATTAATTTTAAATATTGCGACGCAATAAATTGCGTCGCAATATTTAATAATTAATTTTTAAAAAATCAAATTTTAAATTTAGCGACGCATTTTTATGCGTCGCAGAGCATCGAAATTTTTTTTAAAAAATATTTAAATGATTAAAAATTAAAACGATTAATAAAATTTCGTTAAATCTAAATATTGATACAAACATTTTTCACTCAATCCAAACAATAATAAATTTCAAAAAATAATTTATATATTAAAATTTAAAAGTTTTTACAACATAAAAAAAAAATACATCAAGAATCTGAATGATCACGTGAAGGCTGTGGAGGCTGTGGAGGCTGTGGAGGCTGAAGACTCTGCGACAAGCGTCTAACCATATCCCGCAAATAGTGCATCTCATCTCGCATGTCAGCAACCTCCTGATCCCGGCCTCGCATCTCATCTCGCATGTCAGCAACCTCCTGATCCCGGCTTCGCATACGATCCTCAAAATCCTGCTCGTAATCCTGGCGAAGCTCCTCTGCAATAGATCTGCGAAGCTCCTCTAAACGCTCGGGAGGAAGATCAGCAGGAACTCGCGAGCTGGAGGCCTGATGGGGAAAAAATGTAGAAGCTCTAGTGCCCATACCATAGACCCTGCGGTCTCGTGGCTGGGCACCAACAGCCTCCAAAACACACGTCGACTCTCATCTGCTGAGAGTTCGACGGGCGTCTCCCCATCAGTAGAGTCGACCTGTGATGCCTGGGATCGAAGCTCGTCGACTCGTGCCTTGAAATTATGAAATCAATAATAAATGAGTTAATAAATTTCTAGAAATAAAATTTTAAAAATTAAACAGATACTACATAAATCTAATTTCTTACCGCAACCTCCCGTGATCGCGTATCGACCCAGGAGCCGTCCCTCCTGGTGTGTGTCGCCCTGAATAGACGAAACTCACCAGGATCTCCGCCCTCCTGCTCAGTCTATAATAATAAAAAAATAATATTAATAAAAATATTTGTAAAGAACTAAAATAGTAATAAAAATATTTATGTTTTCTTACCATACGCCGTCTGTGCTCCTGAATCGAAATGGAGCCCGATGTATGACAGGAGAGACCCGTGCCACGACCGCCCTTCTCAGATCGGCGGTTCGTGCTGGCTGATGCGGACCTCCTGCGCCAGCCATCGGACTCCCAGGCCTGCTGCCACTCGTGCCAAATACCCTCTGGCACGTGCGCAGGACGCTGACCCGACGACCTCCAACGATGAAGCATGTCGGAGTATCGGCGTCGCGTCAGAGCCTCCCATGCTGCCCTAATGGCATCATGGGTGGCAGGATCCCACGTAAATTTTTTCTGCATTAAAATAAACAGTTAGTTTCTGAATTTATTAACTTTAAAGAATTATATATCACTGCTAAATTGTATTTAATAAGTTTACCTGAAACTCGGAAAAATAAAACTCCCTCGTGGCCGGCGATACGTGGCGCCAATCGTAGCCACTGGGATCTGCACGCCTCTGAAAAACGGCGCTGATGTGGCTGGAGACATGATGCTGCTCAATGAATCTGTTAAAAAAATGCAAGTTTATAAGTTAATGACTTAAAAACATTAACAATATTTGTAATTATATATACTTACATCCCCTGAGCATCAAGTCGAAGTAAAGTGCGGCCGAAGGCGGAAGAACTCTCGGAGGTCTGTGCCGATCGGGTAGATGGTAATACTGCTGCAGAGGTCGAAGGCTGCGCCTCTGCTGGAGATCCAAACTCTCCATCGCCGACGCTCATGTGATCTGATGTCGAAGGATCCAAACTACGTCTCTGCTCACCCAATCTATCGTCGGTAGATCTACCTCTGCCCCTCATACTGAAAATACTAAGGATTCACACAATTAAATTACGATTAATGATTGACTATGTACGAATTTAACACTTATAAAAAAAAGTTAAATTTTAAAAAACCTTTATGTTTAATCGTTGTCATTTGTTTCGTGAAATGTTGGTTCAACATCCGATGCCGTATCGGATTGCGAATCAGTTTCATTATCGGAAGGAAACCGAACATTTGCATCCGCAATTTCTTGGACATCACCACTTGGATCGATAAGTGATGTTTCAGGAGCTCTTGTGTCGTCCTCAATTGCATGCAGTTCCATCTCATCCTCTTGAAATGCAGGGCACTCGGCGGATTGACTTGATGAACTCTCCTCTAATACGATTGTTGAACGTGGGACGATTTTAGAAACGGCCCACCAATCTCGCTTGTCGTTGCGCAAACTTGGATATCCGCAGTAAAAGACTTGCTGAGCTTGGGATGCAAGGATGAATGGGTCATATTTCTGTAATCTTCGTCGATGGTTCACTTCAACCAAATTATAGTCGTTATGAACCCTTTTGCCCACAGGAATTATCGGATCGAACCAATCACAACGAAACAATACGGTTCGTTTAAAGGCCAACCGGGATATTCAACTTCAACCACCTCTACTAACTTTCCATAATAATCCTGCATATTTGCTCCAACACTTTCTCCTTTTACACACACGCCCCAGTTATGAGTGCCTCTTGAAGCTGCTAATCGTTCAATCTGAAATTTGTACCCATTTACAAAATAGCCAGTAGAGGTTGTTACGGTCTTCAATGGCCATTGCGATAGACATTTAATGAAAATATTGTCGGTTGTCGACCATGGACCGTTGACCTATAAATTAATAAGCTATTGACATCCAATTCAAAAAATAATTGCCATTATCGAAATTGATTGAGTGATACTACTCACAAATTCATAAAACCAGTAAGCAAACTCCGTTTCTAATTTCTGCCCAATTGCAACTTGACTGATGTCGGGATTCATCTGTCGTTGTCTATCACAAAACATCCTTATGGGATGAAAAGGATGAAAACTACTGTTAGAAATTAAATATTATGGTATATTATTATATAAATTTAAATTTTCAATTTAGCATTGAAGTATACACTTACTCAATATATGGATCGACTTCTCGACAGTTCATTAGGATGTAATAATGTGCTGCATTATACTCCATATCGCTAAGATTTCTTGACTTCTGCCCACCAAATGAACGGCCGATAGCTTTAAAAATTGATATTCTGCCGTCATTAGCTTCTGCTTCGTCCACACATACGTCATCGTTACGACCATGATTTCGGCTCCTCGTGTGGACGTGACCCTCAAAGTAATGCGAGGCAAAAGCTGAAACTTCTTCGACCAAGTGTGCATTGCATATAGAACCTTCAACCCTTGCCTTATTACGCACATTATTTTTTAACTTCTTAAGATACCTATATGTAAAGTTGCAACAAACAATTAACGAATTTTTCAAGCAATGAAATAATATTTCAAATGTCAACATATCTTAATGATGTATATATTTACCTCTCGAATGGATACATCCAGCGATACTGCACAGGACCAGCTATGCTCGCTTCGTATGGCAAGTGAACCGGTAAATGCTCCATTGAGTCAAAAAAACTGGGAGGAAATATTCGCTCAAGCTTGCATAAAATAATTGGAATTTCCTCCTCAAGCCTTGCCATTGATGCAGAAGTAATGACTGCGGCAGATAACTCCTTGAAGAATAAGCTGAGCTCCGTAATTGCCTTCCAGACATGTTGCGGAAGCAACTCACGAAAAGCTATAGGTAATAATCGTTGCATGAAAACATGGCAGTCATGGCTCTTCATGCCGAACAACTTGAGCTTATGCATGTCCACACACCTACCGATATTTGAGGCATAACCATCTGGAAATTTTAACCCTCTAAGCCAGTTACATAAAACTTCTCGTGAATTTCTGTCAAGAGTGTAACATGCTTTAGGATAGGTCCCATCGGCACTCCTTCTCAAATCACCTCTTCTACAGTACTGATTAAGTTCTTCTCTTGACTTTGCAGTATCTTTTGTTTTTCCCGGGATGTTTAGCACCGTGTTAAATATGTTATCAAAGAAATTTTTCTCTATATGCATGACATCCAAGTTGTGCCGGATGAGATTTGTGCTCCAATAAGGCAAATCCCAAAATATACTTCGTTTCTTCCAGTTATGTTCTTTACATATACGGCTATTTATTCTATCTGCATCTGGTTCCCATGCATACATCAACCCCAAATTCTCTATAGAATCAAATAGATCCGTGCCGGACCTAACCGGTTCGGCAAATTTTGTGACTGCTTTGTTCTTCCGGAAGGCGATCAAGTTACGCCTGTAAGGATGATTTGGTGGCAAGAACTTCCTATGGTTATCAAACCATGACTGCTTACCACTCTTCTGCAATGTAAATGCATCCGAATCATACATGCAATGAGGGCATGCCAGACGTCCAGCAGTGCTCCAACCAGACAACATTGCATATGCCGGAAAATCACTTATTGTCCACATCAAAGCAGCTCTCATTAAGAAATTTTGTTTCATAGAAATGTCGTAGGCTACCACTCCTGTTTCCCACAACATTTTCAATTCGGCCACCAACGGTTGCAGAAAGACATCAATCTTTTCCTTAGGATTTGATGGTCCTGGAACCAAAACGGTTAAAAACATTGCAGGATCTTTCATGCACTTCCACGGAGGAAGGTTATATACAGTCAGTATCACAGGCCAACATGAATACTGTTGCCCCGCTTGACCAAATGGTTGGAAGCCATCGGTACAAAGACCTAATCTCACATTCCTTATATCTTCAGCGAAAACAGGATGATTTTCATTGAACTGCTTCCAAGCCTTTGAATCTGATGGATGCCGCATTTCATCCTCTTTAGATTCATGTTCGGCATGCCATCTCATATCAGCAGCTGTTGCCTCAGATCTATATAATCTCTGCAGGCGTGGGGTAAGAGGAAAGTAATGCATCCTCTTGTAAGGCACACTTTTCCTCCTACTTGTACCGGCTCCTCCTTCGGTGTTTTTGAACCGTGATTGCCCACAAATCTTACACCATCTCAGCTCTGAGTCTTCACCCCAAAATATCATACAATTGTTCAAGCAACAATCGATCTTATTAACTGGAAGCCCAAGCCCACGCAACAACTTCTTTGTTGCGTAAAAACTGTCTGCGGCAACATTATCATTTGGCAGAATTTCTTTGATTAACTCAGCTACAGAATTGAACGCCTTTTCTGATAATCGATGTTCTGCCTTAATATTCAACATTCGAGCAGCTGTAGAGAACTGGGAATGACCCTCACACCCAGGATACAATTCTTGATTGGCAGCACTCAACATATCGTAAAATTGTTGTGCTTCTGGGTTTGGTTCTTCCATAAATGTATTCTGATTGAAGTCATTACCCGATGCATTCATAACCATTTGTTCATATGTGTTTAAATTCACAAATGGTTCTTCTACGGGAATTGACTCTTGTTCGCCTATATCAACCGCTGGAATATCCTCTGGTTCACCATGACAGTACCAAACATAGTAATCAGGCACAAAACCCTTCTTACAAATGCACCTTAACAGTTTCCACATCTCTGTAGGCTTTATTCTGACACCTGTGGAAGTTGCATGGGCACCTAATCCTAGGCCCATCCATCCATTCAGGTTGGCTACATGCAAATGCGATAAACTCTTCCAATCCATTCAGAAAATCTGGATTCAGCAAGCCATCTTTTATCCTTGCATACATCCATGAGCGAGTCCCGCTCATTTTTGTCCGACTTATACAAAGTCTGGTAAAGCATTAATTAAAACCAAAAAATAAAACTATATTAGTATTAATACATATATATCTAAATTATTTATTGGGCACAACTAATTAAGGTTAATTACAACCAATTAAATCATTTATAAGTACGCAAATAATTTAGATATATTTATGTACTAATAATTACAACCAATTGCTAGGAAGGACCGATGCATAGGTTAATGGCTAAAGAGGGCTTGAGTTTGTGTCGGGCCATAAGGCGATGCGTTTAGTCATTAGACTTCACAAAAATTCAAGTGTCTTAAATAATTCTACCTTAACTCCATGTCTACAAGGTAAGGCCCTATCCCATTCAAGAATATTTTTTGTGATATGTTATTCTGCTATTAATTATCATCGATCGGCAACATTGAAATTTCGGCAGCATTTCCTCATATGTTCTCCTAGATGTGTGGTATATAAGCCACACTAGGAGAACGTATGAGGAAATGCAAACCGAAATCTCACCCCACGATGATTACTAGCAGACTAACATGTCACAAAAAATATTCTCAAACTGTCCACCAGGAATTTGAGAATTTGCAAGACTAAGGCTTACAAATTCTCAAACGGGTCTAAAGGTTAATTAAAGTGCTGTGATTATGAAAGTCCGAAGACAATCGAACTTATGCTTGTTATTCTTAACATCTTGCGAATACTAAAATGTAAATCATTGAAACTAGTAATTTGTTGCTGAAAATTAAATAATATAACAACAAAACATTTTATTTAGCATTTCAAAATGTAATGCATCATTGTTGCTGAAAATGCATATAACAACCTAGCATTTCTGGGCATCACAGTGGCCTGGCCACCGTGGCCAGGCCACTGCCGGCCACGGCAATTATTAAAAATTTTTTTTTTTTTTTTACAGTGGCCTTTGGGCGGACAAGAAAAGGGCGGGGGGTTTCCCCCCCCCCCTGCTATGAAAAATTTTTTTTTTTTTTCACAGTGGCCTGGCCACCGTGGCCAGGCCACTGCCGGCCACGGCACGGCCGGCCGGACAAGAAAACAAAGGGGGGGGGGGGGGGGTTTCCTCCCCCCCCCTGTTTAAAAAAAATTTTTTTTTTTTTTTACAGTGGCCTGGCCACCACCGTGGCCAGGCCACTGCCGGCCACGGCAGTGGCCGTGGCCCGGACAAGAAACAAAGGGGGGGGGGGGGGGTTTCCTCCCCTCCCCCCTGTTAAAAAAAAAATTTTTTTTTTTTACAGTGGCCTGGCCACCACCGTGGCCAGGCCACTGCCGGCCACGGCAGCGGCCGTGGCCGGAGAAGACGGCCACGGCAGCGGCCGTGGGCCGTGGCCACGGCCAAAACAAAAAAAAAATTTTTTTTTTTTAACAGTGGCCTGGCCACCACCGTGGCCAGGCCACTGCCGGCCACGGCAGCGGCCGTGGCCGGAGAAGACGGCCACGGCAGCGGCCGTGGCCGCCTTGTCCGGCCGCGGCCACGGCCGTGGCCACGGCCGTGGAAACAAAGGGGGGGGGGGGGGTTTCCTCCCCTCCCCCCTGTTAAAAAAAAAAATTTTTTTTTTTATTCAGTGGCCTGGCCACCACCGTGGCCAGGCCACTGCCGGCCACGGCAGCGGCCGTGGCCGGAGAAGACGGCCACGGCAGCGGCCGTGGCCGCCTTGTCCGGCCGCGGCCACGGCCGTGGCCACGGCCAAAAAAAAAAAAAAATTTTTTTTTTTTTACAGTGGCCTGGCCACCACCGTGGCCAGGCCACTGCCGGCCACGGCAGCGGCCGTGGCCGGAGAAGACGGCCACGGCAGCGGCCGTGGCCGCCTTGTCCGGCCGCGGCCACGGCCGTGGCCACGGCCGTGGAAACAAAGGGGGGCGGGGGGGGTTTCCTCCCCTCCCCCCTGTTAAAAAAAAAAATTTTTTTTTTTTTACAGTGGCCTGGCCACCACCGTGGCCAGGCCACTGCCGGCCACGGCAGCGGCCGTGGCCGGAGAAGACGGCCACGGCCGGCCGGCCGTCAAAAAAAAAAAATTTTTTTTTTTTGAGTGGCCTGGCCACCACCGTGGCCAGGCCACTGCCGGCCACGGCAGCGGCCGTGGCCGGAGAAGACGGCCACGGACCTGCCGTGGCCGGAGAAAGACGGCAGGTTAAAAAAAAAAAACAAATTTTTTTTTTGGATTTTTGGGCCTAACCTTTGTGGGTAGCCGGAGTAGGAGGAGATCCTCGGAGGAGATCGAGGAGATCGCCGGCGTTTCGGGGCGGGGAGTCACGGCGGCGGCGGCTAGGTCAGACCGGAAGGAGGAAAAGAAGAAAGGGGGGGTTTAAATACAGGCAATTAGCGACGCCAAATTTGGCGTCGCTAATTGCGTCGCAATAAATTTTTTTTTTTTTTTTTCTTAGCGACGCACGTGGGCGTCGCTAATCCATCATTAATAAATGTAAAAAAATACTTTTATGAAAATATAGCGACGCCAATAAATGCGTCGCTAACGCGTCGCTAACTTGGCGCCATCCCTGGCGGGAAAAATAATTTTATTTTCTAATAATTGCGTCGCTAAGGCGTCGCAATATTTTTTTAATAATTTAAATTGATTAATAAAAAAAGTTATTACATATATTGCGACGCAATAAGTGCGTCGCAATTATTTTTAAAATATTTTTAAATGAAAATATTTAAATTTATTATAATAATTGCGACGACAAATTGCGTCGCAAATATTTTTTAATATTTTAATCAGTTATATGTATTCTATTAATATTGCGACACATATATTTTGTCGCAATATTTATTTATATTTTTTTAAAGTGTGTCGCTAAGGCGTCGCAAGCTATTTGTTAATATTTATAAATGATTATATTTATAATTAATGTTAATAATTACGACGATAAATTGCATCACAATTTATTCTATAAAATTTTTAATGATCCCGATCGGCCACGACCTATCTCGGACAGTTGCAATCCGTCAGAGATCGGCGACGATCCGACGGTAGCAATCGATCCAAGCCCTGATCCCTATCGGCCACGACCGATCTCGGACCGTGGCGATCCGTCCGAGATCGGCGACGATCCAACGGTTGCGATCGATCCAAGCCCTGATCTCGATCGGCGACGACCGATCGCGGACCGCGGCTATCGGTCCGATCGGCAAAGGTCCGACGGTTGCGATCGATCCAAGCCCTGATCCCGATCGGCCACAACCTATCTCGGACAGTGCAATCCGTCCGAGATCGGCGACGATCCGACGGTTGCGATCGATCCAAGCCCTGATCCCGATCGGCGACGACCGATCTCGGACCGGCAATCGGTCCGATCGGCAAAGATCCGACGGTTGCGATCGATCCAAGCCCTGATCCCGATCGGCCATGACCGATCTCGGACAGTGCGATCCGTCCGAGATCGGCGACGATCCAACGGTTGCGATCGATCCAAGCCCTGATCCCGATCGGCGACGACCGATCGCGGACCGCGGCAATCGGTCCGATCGGCAAAGGATCCGACGGTTGCGATCGATCCAAGCCCTGATCCCGATCGGCCACGACCTATCTCGGACAGTTGCAATCCGTCCGAGATCGGCGACGATCCGACGGTTGCGATCGATCCAAGCCCTGATCCCGATCGGCCACAACCGATCTCGGACGTTGCAATCCGTCGAGATCGGCGATGATCCGACGGTTGCGATCGATCCAAGCCCTGATCCCGATCGGCCACGACCGATCTCGGACCGTGGCGATCCGTCCGAGATCGGCGACGATCCAACGGTTGCGATCGATCCAAGCCCTGATCCCGATCGGCGACGACCGATCGCGGACCGCGGCAATCGGTCCGATCGGCAAAGATCCGACGGTTGCGATCGATCCAAGCCTGATCCCGATCGGCCACGACCTATCTCGAGACAGTTGCAATCCGTCCGAGATCGACGACGATCCGACGGTTGCGATCGATCCAAGCCGTGATCCCGATCGGCCGCAACCTATCTCGGACCGTTGCAATCCGTCCGAGATCGGCGACGATCCGACGGTTGCGATCGATCCAAGCCCTGATCCCGATCGGCCATGACCGATCTCGGACCGTGGCGATCCGTCCGAGATCGGCGACGATCCAACGGTTGCGATCGATCCAAGCCCTGATCCCGATCGGCGACGACCGATCGCGGACCGCGGCAATCGGTCCGATCGGCAAAGATCCGACGGTTGCGATCGATCCAAGCCTGATCCCGATCGGCGACGACCTATCTCGGACAGTTGCAATCCGTCCGAGATCGGCGACGATCCGACGGTTGCGATCGATCCAAGCCCTGATCCCGATCGGCCACGACCGAACTCGGACCGTGGCGATCCGTCTGATCGGCGACGATCCGAGGGTTGCGATCGATCCAAGCCCTAATAGACGATCGGCCACGACCTATCTCGGACAGTTGCAATCCGTCCGAGATCGGCACCGATCGCTATTAACATAATTAATTTTTTAAATATATAACGACGCAAAGGGTTGCGTCGTATTTTTTTAATATGATAATTATAATATAAAAAATTAACTTTAATTATAATAATTACGATGCAACAAGTACGTCGCTATATTAAAACATAATTTTTCTAATTAATATTTTTGCTTATTACATCGCTAATGCGTTGCTATTTAACATAATTAATTTTTTAAAACATTGCAACTCACTGTGTTACGTCGTAATTATTTTTTCTCATATTTATAATTATAAAATTTAATTTTATTTAAAATAATTACGATGCAGCTATTGCGTCGCTAAATTAAAAATAATTTAATTTATTTTCTGGTTTATTGTGTCGCTAATGCGTCGCAATATTAATTTTAATTTAATTTATTAATTTTTTCCAAAAATTGCGATGCAATGGGTGGCGTTGCAATATTTTTAAAATATTAATACTAAAAAAAATATAATTCCATTTAAATTATTTGCGATGCAATTGTTTCGTCGCTAAATTAAAAATAATTTTTCTATTTTCCTAGTTTATTACGTCGCTAAGACGTCGCTATTTAAAATATTTAATTCTTTTCAAAATATTGCGACGCACTGGTTGGCGTCGCAATATTTTTAAAATATTAATACTATAAAAAATTAATTTATTTAAATTATTTGCGACGCAATTGTTGCGTCGCTAAATTAAAAATATTTTTTCTATTTTTCAATTTTATTGCATCGCTAAGGCGTCGCTATTTAAGATATTTAATTTTTTCAAAAACATTGCGACGCACTGTTATGCGTCGTAATATTTGTAAACTATTTGTACTGTAAAAAATAATTTCATTTAAATTATTTGCGACGCATTTGTTGCGTCGCTAAATTAAAAATATTTTTTCTTATTTTCTAATTTATTGCGTCGCTAATGCATCGCTATTTAATATATTTAATTCTTTAAAAATATTGCGACGCACTTGTATGCGTCGCAATGTTTTTTTCCGATAATTAGATTTTATAAAATTTAATTTTATTTCAATTATTTACGATGCAATTGGTGCGTCGCTAAATTAAAAATAATTTTTCTAATTATCTATTTTATTGCGTCGCTAATGCGTCGCTATTTAAAATATTTAATTCTGTTAAAAACATTGCGATGCAAATATTGCGTCGCAATATTTTTATTGATATTTTATTTCATAAAAATTAATTTAAAAATATTGCGACGCAATATTTGCGTCGCAATATTAAAAATTTAATTTTTTTTTATTTTCTGGTTTATTGAGTCGCTAATGAGTCGCTAATGTGTCGCAATATTTTGTTGTCACAATGGCGTCGCAAAGAGGTCGCAATTTAGCGATGCAATTTTGCGTCGCTAAATTTGCATCGCTATTTCAGTATTTTCTTGTAGTGATATATATACATATATATACACACACACACACACACATATATATATATATATATATATATATATATATGTGTGTGTGTGTGTGTGTGTGTGTATATATGTATGTATATATGTTTGAAATGTAATTAGAATTTGAAAGATCATTTCCTATCTGGTTTGTTACTGTATTAAAGCTAATGTGTTAGATATATCAATATCAATGATTGGTTGTTGGCGATTGATCTATCTTATCCTAAAAAATTTTATTTTTTAAATTTGTAATAAATTATTAAAAAATAAAATAATTTTATTTTTTATTTAAACAGGCAAACTGGTACCCAGTACTACTGTCCGGTCGGGTATCCCCGTTCCCGCTCCGTTAACTATAACGACTTAATGGGACGAAAAATGGGGATACTTTTTCTAACGGAGATGAGGACCGGTATAGACCGTCCGAGCCATCCTCAGGCCGATGCCATCCCTAATGGCAGCCTCCTAGCAATGAGGTAAATAAGCTAAATATTATTAATTTTGGCTCTAGTTTTATTTCTTCTCTATTTTAATTTTTCTTTTAAACTTCCAATTTTATCATTAAATTGCTTCTTGTTAAATTTAAAATTAATAAAATAATTACAATTTAAACCCCATGATTTTAAGTAGGTCGCAACTTAAACTTGCATTTGATAAAATACCAAAAGAAATCTACGGCTCATGGCATGTGTTATTCTAAATCTTCTGTACACACTGGTGATGCCATTAATGTAGGTGTACGTACATTGGGCATGATAACTCTTTGGTGATAAAGCAATTGCATGAGAGATTTATTATTTATTAAATTATGATTTGATATATTTAAATAATTTTTTATTATTTTTATCTTTTTTGATAGACTTATAAAGAAAAATAAAATATATAAATTCTGATACAATAATTTTATTTTTAAAGCAGCAGACGATAGGATAAAATTTTATTTTATTTTAAAAGTTAAGATTTATCACAACTGGTTATCCAACAGAGGGCAATTGAGGAAGAAGTCGACAAGCTCGTCAAGCCAAATTTCATTCGGGAGGTAAATTATCCCAACTGGCTGTCCAATGTTGTCATGGTAAAGAAGTCGAATGGTAAATGACGGATCTGCATCGACTTCACCGACCTTAATAAAGCATGCCCGAAGGACAGCTTCCTCTTCCCTCGGATCGACCAGCTTGTGGATGCCACTTCCGGTCATCAGATGTTGACCTTCATGGATGCATATTCGGGATACAACCAAATCCGAATGGCACCCGAGGATGAAGAAAAGACTGCCTTCATAACCGACCGAGGTACTTATTGTTACCGCGTCATGCCTTTTGGTCTGAAAAATGCAGGTGCTACTTACCAAAAGCTGGTTAACAAAGTCTTCAAGGAGCAAATCGGACGAAACATGGAGGTATATGTCAATGACATGCTGGTCAAAAGCAAAGAACCATCCCAGCATATTGAAGATCTTTCTGAGAGCTTCGCGACACTCCGAAAATATTGGATGAAGCTCAACCCAACAAAATGCGCCTTCGGTGTCAACTCTAGGAAGTTCTTGTGCTTCATGGTTTCTCAGCGGGGCATTGAAGCCAACCCACAGAAGATTCAAGCCCTTCGGCAAATGACACCCCCAACATATGTCAAAGAGGTCCAGCGCCTGACTGGAAGGATCGCGGCCCTCAATCGCTTTGTGGCTCAATCGGCTGAGAGATGCCTTCCTTTCTTTAAAGCTCTCGGATCTGCCAAGAATTTTCAATGGTCCGCCGAATGTCAGAAATCATTTGAGGACCTCAAGAGATATCTCGGCTCTCCACTTCTCCTCAGCAGTCCAAATCTAGGAGAAGTGTTATTTCTGTACTTAGCAGTTTCAGAAGGCGCAGTTGGCTCGGTGCTGGTCAGAGAAGAGAACAAGACCCAAAAGCTGATCTTCTATGTTAGCAAGCTGCTCCGAGACACCGAGACAAGATACACCCGAATCGAGAAGTTGGTGTTGGCCCTGATAAAGTTGGTTCGGAGGTTGCAGCCATATTTCCAGGCGCATTCTATGACGGTCCTTACCGACCAACCTATCAAGGTGGTGGTTCGTCGCTTGGAGACATCAGGGAGAATGGCCAAATGGGCCGTCGAGCTAAGCAAGCATGATATCCGATACCAACCTCACCCGGCCATCAAAGTGCAAGTTCTAGCTAATTTCCTCCTCGAATGTACCATCCCGGAGGATGGCTCCACTCCAGACTCCTCTGAGCACCCGAGATCAGACGCCCTATGGCTGCTCCATGTCGATGGGTCATCTAATGCCCATGGCTCTGGCGCTGGCTTAGTCCTCACCAGCCCAGAGGGGGCAACCTTCAAGTACGGCGTTCGCTTCTCCTTCCCAGCCTCCAACAATGAGGCAGAATATGAAGCTCTGCTCGCTGGACTCCGAATCGCCCGTGACCTTAAAGTGAAGAAGCTGAATGCCTTTACCGACTCTCAATTGGTAGCTGGCCATGTGCGGGGCGAATTTGAGGCTCGGGAGCTGAACATGATTCGGTACCTTCAACAGGTTAAGGACTTGCTTTCCCACTTCTCTGAATTTGAAGTCATTCAGATCCCAAGATCCGAGAACGCACGCGCCGACCTATTGTCTCGGTTGGCAACTGCGGAGTCGATGGATTCTGAGCGGAAGTTTTCCCTGGAGATTCTGGAAAGGCCTAACATCGCGGAGGCAGACCGAGTGATGCAGGTCGAGGCTAAACCATCCTGGTTTGACCCCATTCTGAGGTATCTTAAAGAAGGGTTGCTCCCAGCCGACCGAAAGGAAGCAAGGAAGCTGAAAATGCAAGCCACCCACTATGTGCTGATTGACGACCAGCTCTATAAGCGGTCCTTCTCCATGCCGCTACTCAAGTGCCTTCGCCCATCCGAAGCTGATTATGCTCTCCAGGAGGTACATAAGAGAATTTGCGGCAACCATCTAGGGAGCCGGTCCTTATGCCACAAGGTGCTACGCTAAGGGTACTATTGGCCCATCATGCAAAAAGATGCTGATAACCTCGTCCGAGCTTATGACCCATGTCAGAGACATTCCAACATCCAGAGGCTCCCCTCCGCCAGTTTGGTCCCTATTTCCTCCGCTTGGCCCTTTGCTAAGTGGGGGATGGATATTCTTGGCCCTTTTCCCCTCGCCACTGGACAGGGAAAGTTCTTGTTTGTCGCCATCGACTACTTCACCAAGTGGGTGGAGGCCGAGGCAGTTGCCCAAATAACCGAAGCTCGAGCCAGGGACTCCGTGTGGAGATCCATTATCTGCCGCTTCGGCCTTCCGCATACTATTATCACCGACAATGGCAAGCAATTTGATAACCCAAAGTTCTGAGGTTTCTGTGAGGAGCATGGAATCTGCCACCGCCTTACGTTGGTAGGGCATCCGCAAGCCAACGGAGAAGCTGAAGTAACTAACCGGACCCTGCTTCAAGGGATCAAGGCTCGCTTGCCAGAGCCCGGGGCAGGTGGGCGGATGAACTTCACCACGTCCTATGGGCCTACCGCACCACCCAAAGAATCCCCACTGGCAAGACCCCATTCCGGATGGCCTTCGGCGCGGAAGCCGTCAACCCCGTGGAGATAGGGCTTCCTTCTCCACGAGTGGAGAGCTACTCGGAGGAGGCCAACGATGAGCAGCTCCGCACCGACCTCGATCTGGTGGAAGAGATCAGAGAGAAAGCTCAAATCAGAGTAGCTGCATACTAGCAAAGAGTGGCTCGTTATCACGCCTCTAGAGTCAAAGAAAAATCCTTCTTACCTGGCAATCTCGTCCTTCGGAAAGCATCCGTCTCCAAGCCTCTAGGCAAGGAAAGTTGTCTCTGAACTGGGAAGGCCCCTATCAAGTGGCGGAAGTCGTCGGACCTGGCACCTACAAGCTCCAGGATCTGAGCGGGAAATCTATTCCCGGATATGGAATTTGGACAATCTTCACATATACTATCAGTAAATCATAATAGAAAACAGATGCTGCTTACGCATCCATCTCAGCACAACCGAGCTATCTCCGTACCTTGGCTGGGCCGAGTCTTGAGCTAAATCTCTGTACCTCGGCTGGGCCGAGTCCTATTTCACAAAGACTTGGTATGGCCAAGTACCCCCAGTGCGGCTGGGGCCAAGTGATCTCCAAGCCTTTGGCCGGATTCAGGCAGCTTACAAGCCCCGGCCGGGCCAAGTGATCTCTAAAGCTCCATCTGGATTCGGGCAGCTTACAAGCCCCGGCCGGACCAAGTGATCGCCAAAGCTCTATCCAGATTCGGGCAGCTTACAAGCCCCGACTGGATCAAGTGATCTCTAAAGCTCCATCCAGATTCGGGCAGCTTACAAGCCCCGGCCGGACCGAGTGATCTCCAAAGCTCCATCCGGATTCGGGCAGCTTACAAGCCCCGACCGGACCAAGTGATCTCCAAAGCTCCATCTGGATTCGGGCAGCTTACAAGCCCTAGCCGGACCGAGTGATCTCCAAAGCTCCATCCGGATTCGGGCAGCTTACAAGCCCCGACCGGACCGAGTGATCTCCAAAACTCCATCCGGATTCAGGCAGCTTACAAGCCCCGACCGGACCAAATGGTAGAGAAAACTTCGACCGGATTCGGCAGCTTGCAAGCCCCGGCCGGTACCAAAGATTAAAAGCCTCGGCCAAAGCCAAAGTGCATTACTTATTAAAAGCCTTGGCCAAAGCCGAAGTGCATTTCCATTCTTTATTAAAAGCCTCGGCCAAAGCCGAAGAGCATCATTTATCAAAAATCTCGGCCAAGTCGAGTGATAAGAACAAACATTTGGAGATAATAGCGGACACAAAAGTTGCAAAAATCCTCTTTTTCATTCATCACAAAAAGGGCAAAAAGAAAGAAAAAGATACATGAGCCCTCACTGGGCCTTATCATCTTCTCCGGGAGCCACCGAACCCTCCCCACGCCGAGCTGACTCGGCGACCTTTCATTGAAGGGATGCTACTTCCCCCTCCAACCAGTTGTTGGCACGGCGAAGGAGCTCGACTTTCCTTATAGAAACAGCCAGATATCGTTCGGCCGCCTTCTGGAGCCGCTCGTGATCCGCAAACATTGACGCCAAGGCCTCCCTGTCGATGGTTACCGTAACGCGGTTCCCCTGTGACCCCCCAAGGCCAATAGTGCCGCTGCTCGGTGCCACGGTTGATCGCCCTTCACCTCCAGATGCCATCTCAGAACCCAAGAATTCTTGGGAGATCGGCTGAAAAGATGACTAACAGAGGCATCCTTCTCATCTATATTTAAACCGCTCCTAGTGAATATTTTGATCGTTCGAGCCATTAATCTCAGCCCGTGGAAAATCGCCACGCGTCACCACCTCAGTGGGCGCTCGCGGGAAATGAAGAGTTCCATCCCTCGTCAAAGAGGATCATTAATAACGTTGAGACGCTCAAGGAGCTCCCTCCTCGGGAATAGACTCCCTCCGATTGCCGGACCATTTTTGAAGTAAATGTCCTCGAAAGTCTGCCAGACTTCCTCGAATCAAGCATCCTCAAAAAACGCAGAGGAAAGAGTGTGTCATGACTCGCCCTCTTCGAGAGTGACCGATTTACCGGCTTCAGGCGCCCCTTCCACCGCTCGGGTAGCCCCCATCCTCTTTGGCCGTCCGCACCTGAATCCACAGTTGCAGTAAGGACCAAGTAAACTATCAAAAATCCCTGGCAACAATGAGCGATATTTCGAAACCTCGGCGACAACCGAGCGGTATTCTGAAATCCTCGGCAACAACTGAGCGATATTCTAAATCCTCGGCAACAACCAAGCGATATTCTGAATCCTTGGCAACAACCTAGCGATATTATGAAATCCTCGGCAACAATCGAGCGATATTCTGAAGCCTCGGCAATAATCAAGCGATATTCCAAAACCTCGGCGACAACCGAGCGATATTCTAAAGCCTCGGTGACAACCGAGCGATATTCCGAAACCTCGGTGACAACTGAGCGGTATTCTGAAGTCTCGGCAATGATCAAGCGATGTTTCGAAGCCTCGGCTACAACCGAGTGATTATCTGAAACCTCGGTCAAGTCAAATGGCATACTCTTAAAAAGTTATCTAAAGCTCCGGTCTAAATGAGTAATCTCTCAAACTCTCTGACGCAATGATACTTCGACATAAGTAAGAAACTCTTTCTACTCAACCGTAAAGACATACGAGCTATCTCTTTCTGAAGAAATACCTGCATCGTTCCATAAACAAGATCATGCTCACCATGTGGGTTCATAAGACCGCCCAGGTCTACCTCTGACCCAAGCAGGGAAAAACACTTTTTCCACTGGGGACCGAATATCGGTCTTAGCAAAAACAAGGTAGCAAGAACGCTGCCGAGATATGCTATGATACAAAAGTGTGATATGGGTGTAGCAACTCTCAAGCATAATCCCATCGAAAAAGAAGCAGATGCTAAAAGAAGAAAGAATAAAAGCTTCTTTATTTCTTCATCAATGAAAAGAGTTACAACCTCCTAAGAGGCATTATAAGTGCATCATGGCACAGGAAATAAAAATGAGTAAATAGCTCGACCGGGCTGCTTCAGCCAGCTTCAGTTAATAATGATGTTTTGGCATCTGACCCAAGAGATCAGACAACCAATCACCTCGCCCTGAACCACCGATTAAGGCCAAGCCGGCTTCCCACAGGTCCTCTGGATGAGCAAAGAGATCTAAGAACAGAAGGAAGACCCATGGATGCTGATGCTGAGGATACGTCTCCCCCAAGTGGGATGTTGGGCTGCTGGACACTGCCCGACTGTGAAAAGCGGGGGACAAGCAAACCAGCACTGCTCTCAACTCCCTCTTCACAAGCAAAGGATCCCCTAACCAGACGAGCTAAGGGACCCAGCCCGAGGGAGAAGGAAAAGTCTGTGCGTGCTACGGGGGTACATGTGCACTTCCTACCCTGCAACCCCCACAACAAACCACAAAGGACACATAGAAAGCACATATGTGCGCTCTCCATGTGATCTCTGCAGACCTCCCGTGCGCTCTCCATGTGATCTCTGAAATTCCTTTCTTAAGGATAGTTTGCTCTTCAACAACTTCTTCATCACCCCAGGTATTTGGAGGAGGACGACTTGCAAAAGGAAAGCTCATTCTCTCCACCCTCGACCTAGGAGACAGAGACATCATGAAAACTCTCACAACTCATGGAGAAGAAAGCCTTGGGAGATAGCTTAACACGGCCCCCTCCTCCCATTTTATAGGCAAACAGACCGGGAGCAGCTATTAGAGTGGAAAGCCTCGAGATTCAAAATGCCCTGGCCACACTACCACGTGGCATCTGTTGGCCCAGATGACAACCCAAGAGGGGGGGGGGGGGGTGAATTGGGTTCTTTAAAAATTAGCCTTTTAAATTATTTGCTTGAGATGAATGAAGGCAATAGCAATGTAAATATAATTGCAGTGAATAAAACAGAGATAGAGAAAGAGTCAATGAAGCACGGCAAACACAAAGATTTTATAGTGGTTCGGTGTATCCAACACCTACGTCCACTCCCAAGATTCACTTGGGTCCACACTATAATCACCCTAGATTACAGCAGAGTTGTTTTACAAGCTCACAACTCAAACTTGTTGTTTTCCGGGCGCACAACGAACCCAGCTGGTTTTCAAGGGCTCACCAGCACAAAAACCCTAACACAAGCTTAACCAAGCTTGAACCGAGGTAAGACTACCTCCTCTAGTTCAATCCCCCAGATTGAACTAGACACAAAGAATAGAAATATTTTTTTCAGTTACAAAGCTCCTTAATGAGCAGATAAACAAATGTAAGAATAAGTTTAGAAAAGCCTGATTTGCAGTTGGTTGGCTTTGAGCTTTTCTTCTTTTCTTCTTTTCCTCAACTCCTTTGAAGTGTAGAATCGGGCCTCAGCTGGATTCTTCACGGAATGTACGTTGGAGTTGATTTGAGCTTTTCCTCTTTTCTTTGAGTGTTGAAAATCACTTGAGATGCTCTTGAATAGCTCTTGGATTTTCTTCTGAAGCTTCCTTGGATTGTTGAGCTTGAACACAGAAGGAGCTTCCTTTGATTTCACACTCTTTCTTTCACTCTATTTTGAATCTCGGATTTTTTCAACTGAAGCTCTGTTTTTCGATTTTTCTCTTCTTTTTCTTGAAATGAATATCTCTCTATTTGTATATCTTTGATTTGAAAACGGCTTCTCTATTTATAGATTCTGCAAAAATATAGCCGTTAGAAACAAAGAAAAATAGCCGTTAATCAAAAATCTTACCGTTGACGCTGAGTTGGCATTCGGAAAAATTTCGCCCAGATTTGCTGGAGTCGACTCATGCTTTCCGCGAGTCGGCTCGAGGTCGTGATACCAAAAATAGAAAAATTTCAGAAAGTCAAAGGGTCGACTCATCAAAAGTAAAGTGTCGACTCCTGACAGTCGGGGGTCGACTCATGAAAAGTTGGGGTCGACTCGCGAAGTGCTCAGAAAAACACACCTCTGGTGTCTGAGCGGAGTCGACTCGCACAGTCATGGAGTCGGCTCGACAGAATCGGGGGTCGACTCGAGAAATTACATGGGTCGACTCGAGACAGACAGTCATTTCTGTACTCTGAGTGGAGTCGACTCTGAAACTCAAGAGTCGGCTCCGGAACGTATCAAAAATCAGAAAATTTTCTGATTGACTTTAAAATTCGTTCCAGATTCATTTTAAATCATTTTTGACTTGAATATAATAAAATTGACATTAGGAATCAATTCAAGAAATGTTCCAAAAACTCATTGATTAAATATGAAGTATAAAATTTCTTTTTGAAAGCTTAAACATTGAGCTTGAAGTTACTTTCAAATTGATTAAAGTTATACTTTAACATTCTCATTCATTGTTCTAAATAAATTCATTGCTCATGTAAATAAACTCATTACATCTTTTAATACTCATGGCTTTTGGTAATCATCAAAATCAATAAGATTGGGGCATATAATTTTCAACAATCTCCCCAACAATCTCCCCCTTTTTGATGATGACAAAAACATTGAGTTTATGCATGATTGATTAGTGAATTTATTTTATTTCATAGATAGGCTTAGGCTCCCCCTGAATGAGGTAGCTCCCCCTATGAAACTTAAATAAATATCCCATTCATTCAATTATTATCTCATTGATTATTTGATTTTCTCCCATATGCATATACAGTTATAAAACTATAAAACTCTCCCCCTTTTTTGTTATCAACAAAAAGGTAGAGAAGCATAAACATAATCATTCATTCATTCGATTGATTTAACAAAATCATTCATTCATTGATAATAGGAAGAAATACATTGAGTATTCAAAATAGACAATTCATTACATCAAAGTGTAAAACAAACATAACTTCAATACATTGCAAGGACTGAGTATCTAATACATCAAAAGTGAGTCCTAACAATCCTAGTCAAATGATCAATTATATTTTTCATTCCATCTGTTTGTATCTTCACATAGTCCTTCAGTCTTTCATCAACAAAGGTGCAAGCAGTCAAAATTTTATCTTGGAGCTCGCATTGCATTTAGCATATGTTTCGCCATCTCCGCAGACATCTTTAAGTTCTTCAAATATGTTCTTTAGATCTCCACTTAAAGACTCTGAGAAGTGCTAAGAGTAGATTCTATTTGGTGATTCGGTCATCCAAAGAGTATAGAGTTTCCTTGAGATTCATAAACTTGTTTTCAAACTCTGATTTTAATTTTTCTGACTGATCATCAAGAAGGCCTTTGAGTTGCCTTAACTGAAGTTCTGTGAAGCCAACAGATGAAGATGATGCTTGATCAAACAACGGAGCAGGGGTAGGAGCAGGAGCAGAAATAGGAGGCTCGGAGGTGCAGGCGAAGAATGTCTAACCGATGGTCCCGGTGCCTCAGCATCCGCTGCTCTTTCTTCCATCAAACCTTTCCTTTCCCATCTTCCGTTCTTCTTAACAAAACCCATCCTATGTATAGTGGCCAAACTGTAAAAATCTGTGTGTCTCAAGTTCCTCATAGGCTCACTATCTGAAATGACAATCCCTTGGCTCTGGAAAATTTTAGTGAGGATCATGCCATAGGGCAAACTTGATTTTCTCTTACCTCCACAGTCGGCAATATACCATAAAATCATACTAGGAAGGTTAATGGGTTTACCCGTACAATTGCATCCATTACAAAAATATCTCTTTCTGACACATAATCAAATCTCCCAATTTGGGAAAAGGATTCTACTGCAGATGTTGTGAGCAGTCTCAGTTCTAAGGATAACTGATTGGCAAAAACTTCCTCAAAACCGACAACCTCCCGGTTAAGTAGTCTAGAAAGAGCTGGGCTTCTGTCTTCAGAAGAAAATGTAGAGTCCTGACATGGGTAGATCCAACAATCTTGAAAGCAGCTCTACAGTCACTGAAATTCTATTTCCTCTCACAATGCTTATAAGACCATTATCTCCTCTAGATAGATTCTTATAAAATTCCTTGACAAGGGCGGGATATGTAGGGCAATCTAAGGAGCAAATCTTTTCCCAACCCATCTCTATCAACTGTCTTCCCAAAAGAAATCCCTCAGCCTCAAACAATTCAAAATCTACTTTCCTCCCGTAGTTATGATTCTATCAGCAAGTCTATCTACCTGTGAGGAGCCGTAGATGGAGAAGCATTAGGGGTTGAGAGATGAGTTGAATCCGTGCTTGGTGAAGGCTCACGAACGGACGCCTCACGGTCTTCCTCACCGCTCTCTTCCTCTTACTCCGGCCGCACCAAGGTTAGATCCTCGAGTTTTAGGGGCCATTGATCTATTGGAAGGGTTAATCAGGGATTCTTGGGAATTTGGAAGGTCTGGAAGTATTTTGGAGAGAGTATTTTGAGATTGAGAGATAGAAATGAACGGCGAGTCGACTCTGCCCTAGATAAATCGACCTGGGACCACTTCGAGTCGGCTCCCGCAAAGCGAGGGGTCGACTCCGGACAGTCACAGAAAACATCCCGAAGTGGAGTCGACTCGCGCCGAGAAGGGGTCGACTCAAGAGTTTCAGTAGAAACCTGGAGTCGACTCCGATACTCACCGAGTCGGCTCCGAGACCATTTCAGAGCAAAAACATGAAATTTCTGAAATGTGTCCGGAAATTGATCATAAAAATTGATAAAATAATCATTGGATTTGAATAGATCAATTAGATATGAATTCTAGATAAGATTTCCTTAAAGATCAAGGATTTGAAAGAATCTTAGATAAACTTTCCTTAGGGGTTTCAAATTCATTCTAATGGATCACAAATCCCTAACTCTCCTCTAAGATAACAGAATCTTTCTTCACTTAAGGGTTTTGTAAATATATCTGCTAATTGTTCTTCAGTTAACATAATCAAGACATATTTCATTATTTGCAACATGTTCTCTTATAAAATGATATCTAATTTCTATGTGTTTGGTTCTAGAATGTTGAATTGGATTTTTAGTTAGATTAATTGCACTTGTATTATCACATCTTATAGGTGTTTTATCAAGTGTGATACCATAGTCTTCAAGTTGTCGCTTAATCCATAGGATTTGAGCACAGCAACTTCCAGCTGCTACATATTCAGCTTCAGTAGTTGATAATGCAACTGAATTTTGCTTTTTGCTAAACCATGAGATTAAGTTACTTCCTAAGAATTGGCATGCACCACTTGTGCTTTTTCTATCTAACTTACATCCAGCATAATCAGAATCAGTGTATGCAATCAGATTTAATGTTGAGTCTCTAGAATACCATAAACCTACATTTTTTGTTCCACTTAAGTATCTTAGTATTCTTTTAACAGCAATTAAATGTGATTCTTTAGGTTCAGACTGAAATCTAGCACATAAGCAAACAGCAAACATTATGTCTGGTCTACTTGCAGTTAAGTAAAGTAGGGATCCGATTATACCTCGATAATATTTTTGATCAACCTTCTTACCTTCTTCATCTTTGTCCAGCTTGCATGAAGGACTCATTGGTGTTCCGAGGGGTTTGATTGATTCCATACCAAACTTCTTTAGAATTTCTCTTGTGTACTTTGTTTGGTTGATAAAGATTCCCTCTTTGCTTTGTTTGATTTGGAGTCCAAGGAAGAAGTTGAGTTCTCCCATCATGCTCATTTCAAATTCGCCCTGCATCAACTTAGCAAACTCTTGACATAGAAGATTGTTAGTAGCACCAAAAATAATATCATCAACATATATTTGAACTACTAATAAATCTTTACCTTTTCTTTTCAAAAAAATGTTTTATCAACATTTCCTCTTATAAAATCATTTTCAATTAAGAATTTACTTAATCTATCATACCAAGCTCTAGGTGCTTGTTTCAAACCATATAATGCTTTGTGCAATTTAAAAACGTGATTTGAAAATTCATGATCTTCAAAACCTGGTGGTTGTTCTACATATACTTCTTCATTTATAAATCCATTTAGAAAAGCACTTTTTACATCCATTTGAAATAAGTTAAAATTCATATGACATGCAAATGCAAGTAATAGTCTAATGGCTTCTAATCTAGCTACTGGTGCAAAGGTTTCATCAAAATCAATACCTTCTTCTTGATTATATCCTTTTGCAACTAATCTAGCTTTGTTTCTAATTACTATGCCATTTTCATCTAGTTTATTTCTAAATATCCATTTTGATCCTATAACAGAATGATTTTTAGGTCTTTCAACTAAAGTCCATACATTATTTCTAGTGAATTGATTTAATTCTTCTTGCATTGCTAACATCCAATTATTATCTTTTTCAGCTTCTTCAATAGTTTTAGGTTCAATTTGTGATACAAATGCAAGATGATTACTAATATTTCTCATAGATGATCTAGTTCTTATTCCTTGAGATGGATCACCTATAATCAATTCCTTAGGGTGACTATAAGCATATCTCCAATCCCTAGGTAGATCTACATCATTATGATTAGTGTTAGTATCATCATCCTTAGGTGAATCATTATCTTTAGCGTCTTGTTCTTGATCTAAAGATACATCAATATTTAATTTTTCAAGATCTTTTCAATTATGTTTGTATCTTCTTCATCATCAAATTTTTGGAACGAGTTGCTAAAGATTCATCAAAAACTACATGAATGGATTCTTCAACAACTAAAGTTTTCTTGTTAAATACTCTATATGCTTTACTAGTTATTGAGTATCCTAAGAATATTCCTTCATCAGATTTAGCATCAAATTTGCCTAAATTATTTTTACCATTATTGTGAACAAAACATTTACAACCAAATGCATGAAAATATTTAATGTTGGGTTTTCTATCATGCCATAATTCATAAGGTGTTTTCTTTAAAATAGGTCTTATTAAGGCTCTATTTAGGATGTAACATGCTGTGTTAATAGCTTCCGCCCAAAAGTATTTCGGGAGTTTACTTTCACATAGCATGGTACGGGCCATGTCTTCTAGAGTCCTATTTTTCCTTTCAACTACACCATTTTGTTGTGGGGTCCTAGGTGCAGAAAAGTTATGATTAATACCATTTTCATTGCAAAAACTTTCAAATAAGTGATTTTCAAATTCAGTTCCATGATCACTTCTTAGAGACACTATGGTAGTGTTTTTCTCATTTGTTACTTTCTTGAAGAATTTCATGAATATCGAGAAAGTCTCATCTTTGTGAGCTAAAAACATTACCCAAGTGAATCTAGAGTAATCATCTACTATCACAAGACCATATTTCTTTCCTCCTAGACTTGTGGTTCTAGTTGGTCCAAAAAGGTCCATGTGAAGTAGCTCTAATGGCCTAGAAGTTGAAACAATATTTTTAGATTTAAAAGAACTTCTTGTTTGTTTTCCAAACTGACATGCATCACATATTTTGTTATTTTCAAAATCTAATTTAGGTAACCTTTTACTAAATCCATTCTAATTAGTTTTGAAATCAGGTGTGTGCTTGCGTGACCTAATCTTCGATGCCACAACCAACCAATCTCATTCATATTAGCATTATTAGCAACTAAGCAATGATTATTAGTAGACAATTTGTCTAAATCAATCATGTATACATTGCCATTTCTATTTCCAATAAAAACAATGCTATTATCAATGGGATTAGCTACAGTGCATAAAGAAGATTCAAAAGATACTTTAAAACCTTTGTCACATAATTGACTTATACTAATTAAGTTATGCTTTAAACCATCAACATAAAGTACATTTCAATATATGTGGAGGGAGTTATTTGAATGTTACCAAACCCCAAGATTTGGCCTTTGCCATTGTCGCCAAATGTAACAACTCCTCCTTTCTTTTCTTCAAGGGTGATGAATTCTTCTTTGTCACCCGTCATATGTCTTGAGCAGCCACTATCAAGATACCACTTTCTCTTTGATCTCTTGGCCACAAGACATTCCTGCAATGAATCAGACTTTATGTTTAGGTACCCAAGCTTTCTTGGGTCCTTCATGGTTAGTACCAACAAATATTGTTCCTTTCGGAACCCATATTTTCTTTCCTTTAACATTTAAGTTTTTATTAGGTTTAGAATTTTACATTCATAAGATTTATGTCCTTTTGATTACATTTAAAGCATGTAAAATTACTTTGGCCAGCACGCACAAAAATATTTTTAAGTGATTTTTGTTTTCTTAAAGTGTTATATCCTAATCCGGCTTTGTCAAAAACTGCTTTTTGACTATTTAATAACATGTCTAATTTAGTTGAACTTAATGTAAACTTATCAACTATGTTCTTATGTTTTTCAACCTCTTTCCTTAGTTTATCATTTTCATTGAGATTGATTCTTTTCTTTTAAAAATTTCATTTTCAGATTTAAGTTTCTTAACTTCATTATTAAGATTTTCCTTTTCTTGAATGAAAGTTAATTTTCATTTTTCAAAATCTTGTATTTCTTTTTCAAAACCTTGAAATCCCAACAAGTTCATTAAAAGCATCAAAAGTTCATCAAAAGCAAATTCATCGCAAGGGTTGTCGGAACTTACCTCATCGTTGTCGTCCGCCATAAAGCATACGTTTGCGACTTCCTTTTGTTCTTCTTCTTCGGAAGAAGATTCCTCGCTGTCACTCCAAGTCGCCACATAAGCCTTCTTTTTCTTTTTGTAGGCTTTCTTCAATTTAGGACATTCATTCCTAAAGTGCCCCGGTTTATTACACTCATAGCAAGTCAAGGGGTCTTTCTCTTTTTCTTTGTCCTTGTCCTTTTCTTATCCTTTTCTCCTTCCCACTTAGCTCCAAATTTTTTCTTGTGGAAGGGTTTCTTTCTCCTCATAAATCTTTTAAATTTCTTTGCTAAGAGAGCAGTCTCTTCATCATCATCATCATCACTGCTGCTCTCTTCTTCTTTTGCAGCTTTGAGGGCAATTACTTTCTTTTTCTTTGTGTCCTCCTCTACATGCTGCCTCATAGTCAGCTCATGGGTCATAAGAGATCCTAGAAGCTCCTCTAAGGGTAAAGTGTTGAGGTCCTTAGCTTCTTGGATTGCAGTCATTTTTGCTTCCCATGATCTTGGTAATGACCTAAGAATTTTTCGAACAAGTTCAGAGTTAGTATATGTCTTACCAAGACTTTTCAAACCATTTACAATATCTGTAAATCTAGTGTACATGCATGCAATGGTTTCAGATTGTTCCATGCTAAATAATTCATATTTATGAACAAGAATATTAATTTTAGATTCTTTTACTTGATTGGTACCCTCATGGGTAACCTCTAATCTATCCCAAATCTCCTTTGCGGAATTACATGTGGAGATTCTATTAAATTCATTAGCATCTAAGGAGCAATATAAGACATTCATGGCCTTAGCATTAAGCTGTGCCATTTTCCTATCATTATCATTCCAGTCCCTTTCGGGCTTAGGAACAATAGTGCCATCTATAACATGTGTGGGTGTACTAGGTCCATTGATTATAACACCCCATAGCTCATAATCAGAAGCTTGAATGAATATCCTCATTCTAGCTTTCCAATAAGAATAATTTGAACCATTAAACAGTGGAGGTCTATTCGTAGAATGACCTTCAGCAAATGATCCAACTTGTGTTGCCATTTGGAACTTTAGCTCTTGATCGTGTGATCAAAATCTAATGAGCACTAGCTCTGATACCAATTGTTGGCCCAGATGACAACCCAAGAGGGGGGGGGGTGAATTGGGTTCTTTAAAAATTAGCCTTTTAAATATTTGCTTGAGATGAATGAAGGCAATAGCAATGTAAATAAAGTGCAGTGAATAAAACAGAGATAGAGAAAGAGTCAATGAAGCACGGCAAACACAAAGATTTTATAGTGGTTCGGTGTATCCAACACCTACGTCCACTCCCAAGATTCACTTGGGTCCACACTATAATCACCCTAGATTACAGCAGAGTTGTTTTACAAGCTCACAACTCAAACTTGTTGTTTTCCCGGGCGCACAACGAACCCAGCTGGTTTTCAAGGGCTCACCAGCACAAAAACCCTAACCCAAGCTTAACCAAGCTTGAACCGAGGTAAGACTACCTCCTCTAGTTCAATCCCCCAGATTGAACTAGACACAAAGAATAGAAATATTGTTTTTCAGTTACAAAGCTCCTTAATGAGCAGATAAACAAATGTAAGAATAAAGTTTAGAAAAGCCTGATTTGCAGTTGGTTGGCTTTGAGCTTTTTTTTTCTTTTCCTCAACTCCTTTGAAGTGTAGAATCGGGCCTCAGCTGGATTCTTCACGGAATGTGTTGGAGTTGATTTGGCTTTTCCTCTTTTCTTTGAGTGTTGAAAATCACTTGAGATGCTCTTGAATAGCTCTTGGATTTTCTTCTGAAGCTTCCTTGGATTGTTGAGCTTGAACACAGAAGGAGCTTCCTTTGATTTCACACTCTTTCTTTCACTCTATTTTGAATCACGGATTTTTTCAAATGAAGCTCTGTTTTTCGATTTTTCTCTTCTTTTCTCTTGAAATGAATATCTCTCTATTTGTATATCTTTGATTTGAAAACGGCTTCTCTATTTATAGATTCTGCAAAAATATAGCCGTTAGAACAAAGAAAAATAGCCGTTAATCAAAAATCTTACCGTTGACGCTGAGTTGGCATTCGAAAAATTTTGCCCAGATTTGCTGGAGTCGACTCATGCTTTTCCCGAGTCGGCTCGAGGTCGTGATACTAAAAATAGAAATGTTCAGAAAGTCAAAGGGTCGACTCATCAAAAGTAAAGTGTCGACTCCTGAAAGTCGGGGGTCGACTCATGAAAAGTTGGGGTCGACTCGCAAAATGCTCAGAAAGACACACCTCTGGTGTCTGAGCGGAGTCGACTCGCACAGTCATGGAGTCGGCTCGACAGAATCGAGGGTCGACTCAAGAAATTATGTGGGTCGACTCAAGACAGACAGTCAATTCTGTACTCTGAGGGGAGTCGACTCTGAAACTCAAGAGTCGGCTCCGGAACGTATCAAAAATTAGAAAGTTTTTTTGATTGACTTTAAATTTGTTCCAGATTCATTTTAAATCATTGAATTGACTTGAATAAAATAAAATTGACATTAAGAATCAATTCAAGAAGTGTTCCAAAAACTCATTGATTGAAATATTAAGTATTGAATTTCTAATTGAAAGCTTAAACATTGAACATGAAGTTACTTTCAAATTGATTACAGTTATACTTTAACATTCTCATTCATTGTTCTAAATAAATTCATTGCTTATGTAAATAAACTCATTACATCTTTTAATGTACTCAATGCTTTTGGTAATCATCAAAATCAATAAGATTGGGGCATATAATTTTTCAACAAACTCTCCAACAACTGGGAACAGAAGGAGAAGACGGAGTCCGATGATGGCAGTGGGTTAAAAGCTACGGAAGGTCTGGGCTTGATTCGCCTATGGGGATGTAGCGGAGAGAGAGGTGGTAACCCCTCCATCATTACACCAGCTAATCTTAAAGGGAGAGAGAGAAAGAGATTGCTTGGAGTCGGAGCCATCCGAAGTCCCCCCCCCCTCCTCGAATGGGTGCCATTAGATATATGGCTTCCTCCGCCCCGCTCCAGAGGGAGCGGTGGTTGCGAGTAGAGGGCGGCGGCTGGCACTTGATCTGGCAGTTGCGAGAGCGTTTTGATTTACTGAGGAATTCCCCAGTTTATCGGGAGGGAAGTAGGGGCGTTGCAATCAAGTCGGTTGGCCTAGGCTCTCGAAGATCGCGGTCAGTTTCAGAACAAACTGCCGCTCATGGGTTGTTAAATGGCCTCATCAGGAATGATGAATCAAGCCTCAGCTTTAATCCCTCACAGTCGTTGCAGTAGAGAAGATTGGAAATGGAAGAAACGGAGCTTTTTCTTTAATTTGGGAATCCACCGATTTCTTTGATTTGGGCGCCTTGGATTCCTCTTTGAGCTTTTTGGAGTGGAAGGATTTGAGTTTGAATGCTTTTCTCTTGAGATTCAGGCTCAGGCTTTCTCGGATTTTTGATTTGAAATTTTTGTCTATTTTCCGTCTCTTCTTTTCAAATGGGTGTTTTTCCCTTTTTATAGATTTCTTTTAATTCGTTTTAGGAAGGAAACTAGCCGTTGGAGTGTACCTGGAAACAAAATATATCCGTTAGAAATTAGGTAAAAAGGAAATATTACCGTTAGAGCTGATCTGGCAATTTAAATTTTCGTTCCAGTCAGGTTGGAGTCGGCTCCAACTTTTTAGGTGTCGGCTCCAGGTCATTTTTCCAAAAATAGAAATTTCTGAGTTCGTTGTGGAGTCGGCTCCGAAAAAGTAAGTGTCGGCTCGCCATCGCCAGGTGTCGGCTCCCGAATACTGTGTGTGTCGGCTCCAGGATGCTCAAAAATCAACGTTATGTTCCCGCATCGGAGTCGGCTCCAGACACTTAAGTGTCGACTCTGAAACTCTGGGTGTCGGCTCCGGACCGTATCAAAAATTAGAATAAAATTTGAATGGCTATGGGGTCGGCTCCAGGGATTCTAGGTGTCGACTCCAGGTTCTGAAACTTTGAAATTGAAGTTTTGCAATTGATTCAAAACACGTTTCTTAATCATTTAAATTGATCAAATAATTTTAACTCCTGAAACACTTCTCAAATCCATTAGTAATCAAATAAATATACTCAATTCCTTTATTAATCATCAAATCAATAATTAGGTCAACAGGGTCGGATTATCAATGTCAATAAGAAGATGGATGCTTTCGGCCACACCCTACTGCCCGAATGCGGCATCAATGAACTCCAAATCCGCAAACTTGTCCGTCGAGGGATCCGCGCCCGGGTACATGGCCGTCCTCATCAAAGCAGAGAATGCCTCCTCAACATCTATGTTCGAGCTGCCGGGCTGGCCGTCTCCACCCGAGGAGTCGACCCGGGCAACCTTCGACTGGGAAGCCTTCAACCTCCCAGCCTCCTCTACCAGAATTCTGGCCTGGGCTTCCTCAGACAACTCGGCCAACCCAAGCGCCAGCCTTCCCAAAACCTTTTTGGAAGGAGTCTCCATTGCGGGACTCTCGTCTTGCTGCGCCCCCTCTCCCGATCCATCTCCCTCGGTCACGGTCACCTGCGTCTCTTCTGCAGGCTCTGCTGAAACCTCTATCCGACTTTCTTCTTGAACCGCTGCGGCAACCTAACGTCGCCATCCCCGGACTCTCCCACAGGAGGCCCCACAGCAGGAAGCTTGCCCCGAACCTCACCGACTGCGGCCGATCCCTCTTGTTCTCCTACCGAGGTCGGGAGTAAACCCATGGTCGGGGAGAGCCCCCAGAAACAACGAATTCCGCCGAATCCGTCGTCGGCTCGTCTTTCAAAGGGGATGTAGCCGAATGAGCCAATGGAATCTCGTCCGAGCTATCTGATAGTTCCACCACAGGGGGACAAGGGATCTCAACTGTCCTCCTCAAATCTTCCCTCGCTTCCGACGCTCCCGCCGTGATCACTCCGGCGTCCGAAGAGCATCTTCCAGAAGTATGAGCCCTCTTCTCGGGCCTACTTCTCTCCGCGCCGCTGCTCTTCCCTGGGCGCTTGCCCTTCTTCTTCTTGACAAGGCCTGACAACTCGGACCTCTTGGCTGCGAGAGCGAAGAGCATGCACTTAAACCCAAATACGTCCGCCTGGATAAAAAACAGCAGAAAAGAGAAAAGGGAGACCTACCATGCGGGTCCAGAGGGCTAAGCCCGGCGGCGAAAAGAGCACCCTCCAATAACAAATCATTGGCCGAGAACACTTGGCCGTTGCAGAGAACATCCAAATCTTTCTCCTCCCGCTCGGACAAAACCGGATGCGCTTCCGCATCCCGAACGAAATTTCCCCATCTCCGAGGAAGTCGGAGCCAATATTCCCCGGCGATGATGAATCGACTCTTCCATCCCTTTATGGAGGATGGCTTATCCACAATCGTTTTGAAGGACCTCCGGGTCCGATGTAAGGCCACTCTGATTTCCTCCCGGGTATCAGATGATAGCAAGCGCGGAAAAGAGGAAGAGTGGCGATAACCTGAATCTGATGACACATTGAAATAAATCCGATAATACTCCGCTAGCTATTGGGGGCCATCATCGCCGGACAGATGTTGTAATGTATCATGATCTCCTTCACCAAGGGATGAAGAGGAAACCGAAGGCCTGCTTTCAAACTATCCTCGTAAATGAAGACTCCATGCTCTAGATCTCGCGAGACCCTGTGCTCGGGTCCCGGCAATCACAGAACAACGTCCGGGGGTATACCATACCTTTGGCGGATCTTCCCCACACCCTCAGCGATGATCTCTGAAGCTACGTCGTCGGGGCTCATCATCCTTCTAGCCGGAAAAAGCACCAGGCGAAATGGCAAACGGGGCGGAGGGTGGAACTCTCTAGGAAACAGAATGAGAGGATATTGCAAACAGATGCAGTGCTACTCTCGCTTTGCTTCCCCCCAAAGGAAGCCATCTTGAGAAGATGAGGCGCTTCGCCCGAGGCATCCAGAACCACCTCGACAAATGCTGCGTGAATCGGATTTGCTACATGGCATTTCCCCAACCGTCGCCCCTGGAGGAGCCTTACCCACGAAGGCATGATGACCGTGCTGCATTAATTAGGGCATCATTGCGTGGGATGTCCAAACCGGATCATCCCATCCAAAGCGTGCCACCTGGACTTATACTCCCTATGCCTGAACCTGCGCTTCGAACTAGGGAGTGGAGGGCATGTGTTGGGGGGTAAAATCGTCATGCGTCATTAATCGTGCATGCGGCTAAGGTCAGCCCTGATTCCCGTTCGATTGAGCGATGCCCGCCAAGGATAGGTCAGTGAATTGAGATGCTCCAGCCCCTCACCGAACCAGGCGTCCTCGAGGTGCTGATCTATCCCGTCTCTTGGCCCCAGCCGAGCTATCGACCTTCGTCTGTCGGCTCCTCCAGCCGACCTATCCCGTCTCTCGGCCCCGGCCGAGCTATCGACCTTCGTCTGTCGGCTCCTCCAGCCGACCTATCCTGTCTCTCGACCCCAGCCGAGCTATCGACCTTCGTCTGTCGGCTCCTCCAGCTGACCTATCCCATCTCTCGGCCCCAGCCGAGCTATCGACCTTCGTCTTTGGCTCCAAAGACCAACGGCCCCAAAGACCGATGGCCCCAAAGGCCGATACCTCCAAGGCCGGCATCCTCCCAGTCGGCCCCGGCGCTCTTCTCAGCCGGCCCCAGCATGTCCAAGCCAGGCGGCCCCGGCATCAACCCAGCCGGCCCCGGCATCGTCCCAGCCGGCCCCGGCACTCTCATCCAGGCCGGCATCCTCCCAGCAGGCCCCGGCACTCTCTTCTCAGCCGGCCTCGGCGTGTCCAAGCAAGGCGGCCCCGACACCTCCCAGCCGGCCCCGGCACTCTCATCCCGGCCGGCTCCGCCTGATCCAAGTCGCCCCGGCGCTTCCATCCCGGCCAGCCCCGCCTGATCCAAGTCGGCCCCAGCACTCTTCCCAGCCGGCCCCGGTGTCTCCAAGCTAGGCGGCCCCGGCACCTCCTAGCCGGCCCCGGCATCCTCCCAGCTGGCCCCGGCACTCTCATCTCGGCCGGCCCCGCCTGATCTAAGTCGGCCCCGGTGCTTCCGTCCCGGCCGACCCCGCCTGATCCCAGCCGGCCCCGGCACCTCCCAGCCGGCCCCGGCATCCTCCTAGCCGGCCCCGGCACTCTCATCCCCGCCGGCCCCGGCACTCTCATCCCGGCCGGCCCCGCCTGATCTAAGTCGGCCCCGGCGCTTTCGTCCCGGCCGGCCCCGCCTGATCCCAGCCGGCCCCGGCATCCTCCCAGCCAGCCCCGGCACTCTCATCTCGGCCGGCCCTGCTTGATCTAAGTTGGCCCCGGTGCTTCCGTCCCGACCAGCCCCGCCTGATCCAAGTCGGCTCCGGCACTCTTCCCAGCCGGCCCCGCCTGATCCAAGTTGGCCCCTTGTGCCTCGGCACCTACCTCCGCCAAGCCTCCGCCGAGCCTCCGCCAGCCATGATGACTGAACCACAGCATTCAAAACACCTTTGCAGAATCTAGCGCGGGAGAGTTCAAATTCACTATAACAGAATAAGATTCCAAACAATGAATCATACCAAGATATGGCCTATGACCTACAATAGTGGCCTAGGGACCACGCTGCCACTGAGTCTCGAACCATCGGCCAGCTCTCCCCGCCTCCCAGCCATCGATCCACTAACTAACCGGATACGGATCCTACCAGACTCGTAACAAACTGGATTCGAATCCCAACGGCCTTCGGGCCCATCGGTGATCCTCCCTAACGATAGGTGAGTTCCAGACCCCTGAGGTACTGGCATATTTGCATGACAAGGCTTTACAAATTACATATTTTGATGTATGTATTAAACTGAGTTTCAAACAGTTATGGGGCTAATCATCCTTTAGATTGTATTGTAGCATGAGCATTGCATACTACTATTGAGCCGGTACCTTCTTGCAATTCGATCGTACGATGATCTTCAGGGCCAGGGGTGAGTGCATGCTAGATAAGCCTAGTGGGACAGGTTGCAAATATCCCATGGGAGCATGAATCATAGCTCGATAATGAGCTGGTTACTGTATAACATGGACTAGCTGACAGAATGATATGTTAGTTATGTCATCAATTTTAATTGATTCTATATAACATGTAACAAGGTATAAAAATAAATATTCTTAGAATATAAGAAGCTAAACTATAACAATTAAAAGTTTAAAGATAAAAATAAATTTTAAACGAAAGTTTGAGGTTCAAAGTATATTTTTGCTCCAACCAAATTTTTAACAATTATAATCAAATAATATTTGGAAAGTACATGGTTGTTTTATAGTCCCCAAGTGCCATCAATCTTTATAAACTTTTCTATGCGACCTTATTTGATTGTACATGATATGGTTCTCTTATTAGCATCTCGCTATTTATATCTAGCATATTGCTATGATCGATCAGCAATAGACTAATGGTCTATCGATCCTAGGTCTGTGATCGATTGATCGATCGACCTTCTCATAGCCACAACGGTTAAACTTTTGGCTATACCATTTGAGCTACTTAAAAGTCTCAACGGCAAGGTTTTTTTAGCTCTTTTATAATTTAGGGACCTTAGCAAGGGTTTTGAGCATGGATTAGAACTAGAACATCATTGGTTTATCTTAAAAGAATTATTTTTCTTAAGCCCTTAGTTACAAATCCTTCTCATCCAAATTTAGAACTTCATTGGTGAATATTCTTTTTTTGAGAGAATGTTTTTTTTCTTTCTTTTATAAAAGAGTATTGGGTTTCTTCTTAGCCCATGAAAAGAAGCAAGAAAAAGGGGTTAATCCTTAGCCTAAAAAAAGGATTGTAAAAGTTTCTTTTAAGCCTGATAAAAGCAATGCATAAGGGTTTGATCCTTATCCGATTAAGAAAATTTATGTGATAAAATCTTATAAAGGATCTTGAATAGTGGATATAGGTAAAAGGTACCAAACTACTATAAATCTTTATGCTTTATTTATTTACTTGTACATTTATACTCTTGCAATTACTCTTATATCAAGTCCCTTTCAACTAGCTTATTAAACTGTCTAACAAACTTAGTACTTGAGTCTTATTTGATGCATTTTCTTGCCTAATTTCAAGTTTGATACATTTGGTTATAGAGCATTGGTCTTAAATTGATCTATATATTGTGTTCTCTAATTACTTTAGCATTTATTTTAAATTACTATACTTATTTTAAAGTACTTAGTTTTTAAGTTTAGTTTTAGGGGCTTACTTGTGCAACCTATTATGATTACTCTTCTCGCCTAACCTTTAGGACCATGATAGGTTGTGCAATCTTCTTTCTTAGTTTTTTACTCCTCTATTTGTTTGAAAGGGACTCTTTATCCTTACTATTTTCTGATCTTGTATCCTATTTTCTGTATCACATCAATTCTTTAGGCAGACTAGTATCTTCATTGTGTCCCGCTTCATTTAGCTCTTTCGATTCTTGAGTAGTCATCATCCTGCATTAAAAATAAATTTTAATAGTAGTGTGAATACCATGTAATTTGTAAGAATAGAGATAAAGATAGATCTAAACTAATATGAATAAAAATAATTAAAAAGGATATAACTATTTATAATTTGAATGTCGACTTAGTTCTGAATAAAAGAGTGAGAAAATAGATTCATATAGCTAGCCCCATATAGTTGGAAAAAGGCTTAGATGAGTTGAGTTGAGTTGTATGGATACTAGAAGGTTAGTATAATGAAGCACAACAGTAAGATAGAATAATTATTCTTATGTATTCGCCACTAGGAAAAACTATTGAAATTATCTTACTCTTTTTGAGTTAAAAAATTTATAAAATCATTATTTAAATAAAAGTTATGCTAAAATTTCTAATTAAATTAATGTTCTAAATTTATTCAATGTTATTACCCCTGCTACTACTACCTGAAGCTAGTCCTGAAGTAGAAGACCTTTTACCTTTATTATATTTCTTATTATATGCTATAAATATTTTATTTAATAAATTAATAATTCATCTTTAAATCTATTTTTATTAACTTCATACATTATATAATAATAATTTTTTCTAATATTATAAAAAATAATCTAATTTAATTTTAGGATCCATAACTAAAACTGAACAATGAAAAAACAAATTTTTCTCTTAATATTTATTAAATTTCAATTCCATTGGTGTAATTATATTTTGAAAATCTTTTCCATTTCTATATTATGAAAAATTGTAGGTAATATCATAGATTGGTCGCAAAACCATGGGAGAGATTGGATAATGAATATCAAATAAAATATTAGTAGCTTTATAAAAATATTCCAAAAAGTGCATAATAATATTACATTTTTCTATTGAAATTCTAATACTAGTTTACTTAGAAAATAAATATTATAAAAATTAGTAGTAATATCTTTATATTTAAAATATGATTGTAATATTAAATATATAGAATTCCATCTTTGTTTTACATCTAATAAACATTATCTATATCTTTTACCATGGGTATCACAAAATTTTAAATTCTTATTTTCTAACTCCTAAAGATGTATATTTTAATACTATCTCTAACTTTACTTATATATGCTTCAATAATAGTTAAACCATCTTGTATAATTAAATTTATTATTTGACATGCATATCTTATATGAAATAATTTTTCAGCTAACCGGACATAGTTATGCTTGAGTAACTCAACAACGATATTATACTAGAAGCATTATCTAAACTAATTAAAAAATATTCATTTTGCATATAGTACTATTGAATGCATGATATAAGAAGAGATGTTTAGTGTCATTATGTGGATATTTAATAATTAATTTAAAACTAAATTTTTTTTACATTACATAGTTGCAATCAATAAAATGCATGATAACATAAATATAACATAAGTCAAAAGTGCGAGTATAGATATCGGATATAAGTGCTATTCTATTATCAAAATTTTAAAATATAAAACTAATTTTTATATCTTCAAAAGATTATTTATAACAATCAGATGTAGCATTATTTTTATTTTTTTTAAATGAAGGATTTAGGGTAGTTTTTATATTTTTTTTCAAAAAGTGGGTTTTAAAAAAAGGCATTTTAATATCTATAATTAATTCTCATAATTTTTTCTATTTAATTCCTAAAAAAAAAAATTCATTAATTCATCATCATAACAAAATTTAATTTAGCTTGAGTGAAATCATGAGTTGTACTCCCATGCTTCTTCTAGTACTTAATAGGTGATGATTTCCCTTTGAAATAATGCAATTGATGTTGAAGTGTTGCTAGACTCTAAAGGTCTTGTTTCTAGCATTAGACTTAGTGGTGGAGGTGGCACCAAAAGCATTACTTGGCTAAGAGATTCTATTTTCATTTGTTGACTGTAGTATGCAAAGACCAACCTCAACAATCCTCTATATTGGTGTCGAATTCAAAAATCTCGATGTGAGCGAAAGCTATCAGCACCATACATTGTGAAGAATAGAGATTAGAAAGAGAGATTATATCTATCTAAGTTATAGAAAGAGGCTAAGAGAGCTTAGAAGGATAAGAAGGATTTGTAGGAAAATAAAAAAAGCTTAGGAGGGTTTAAGAAAGCTTTAGAAAGATTAGAAGAGCTTAGGATCAAGTGTAGGATGAGAAAAAGGGGTTGGAGGTATTTATAGAAATTGGAGAACCTTCAATGTCTTGAATAATCTTAAAAATCAACCATTTATAACTATTGAAAAGAGTGAATAGGTAGCAATAAGCAAAATACATTTAAAAACTAGTCATTTTTTGTTATTAAAAATGTTAACAAATTTATTTTCTTGATAATTAGATGAAGTTACCCCGAACTGGTTGTTTATGGTAGTTTTGGAGAGGGGGGCATTTTTGTAACCGAACCAAGCGGATTAGGTGCATAACTGATTCAAGTAGGCTAACTTGTTCGTGCCCACAAAACCTATTTTTGTGCCATGAGCTGGTGCTATGCCATTTTATCATTGTAGGAAGAAATAAACTCTAAGGCATGCATATTTAATAATTTGATAACAATTATCAATGTGGAATTTTAAAGATTAATTATTAATCTATCTAACATGCATCAAGATCATATCTTTGCCTTATATATAGGATCGTTTGATCTAAAATATACATATAAATAAAATCATCAAGATCATATCTTGATCTTCAAGGTAAGAAGTCATACTTCTTGTTTTGAAGTATGCCTTAAGATCTATGGATCATATCACCTACCTTAAGGGCAATTGGTAAATCTTTTTGTGCTCTGCAGCCGTTCAATCGTCCGGCCTCTAGTATCGTCCACGCGAAGTCTCCGAATGATCAGATTTTCGGGAGTGCTAGCTCACGAAAAAATAACTTTGCTGATCTTGAATCCTCCCACTTGAATCTTTCTCCAAGATCCACCATGCTTTCGCTAACATCAGAATCACCAGGATTTTTTATTCTAACTCTTTAGAAATTCAATCTATAACATTTCATTGTTTTTTGATCTGGTGAGGGATGTCCTCTAATTTATAGTCTCATTTTAGCCAGCCCATTGAATTCTAACACTTAGAATTCTGCGTTCGGTGAAAACTAAATAGATGCAGCGTTTGGTTAATTCCTTCGGTGAAAACCAAAGAGACACAGTGTTTGGTTAATTCCGACGTTCGGTGAAAACCAAAGAGATGTGAATTCTAACACTTAGAATTCCATCATTGACTCAAAAGGCACATTTATTCCATATGAATTCTAACACTTTAGAATTCCAACGGAACCGTTTGGAGAAGATTAATGTTATACATTAAATTCTACATGTGAATTTAATCTCTTAGATTTTAGTTATCTCATCATGTGAGATACTTATGCAAGAGGTTTGGGTTCAGGTTTTGGTTTAAACTGATCTGAATTTATTGGACTGAACCTACATAGATCATGGTCCTAGCCCAAATTAAATTTGGCTAGTCCTGAATCTATTTAAATCCAAATCAAGTCTAATTTCAAATCAATATTTGAAATTGACTAGTCCTTCTAATAGACTTAAACCAAGTTGAATCTTATTCACTTGTACTTAACCCAATTGAGATAATTCAATCAATCAAATTGATTAATTAAATCATATACAATTCTTAATCATTGATCAGCAAATAGATCATCCTAGGAAACTTCTATGCGTATACTCTCTAGGTTCGAACGTAAGTCGGTAGCATAGAAATAACTTTCTATACTAATCGATGTGCCCATCTAGCAATGGAACCCGATGTCCGGATAGTTTGAAGAGTTGCCGAGCAAACTCCAAGAACCCTAAGAAATAGTTACCATATAATTCATCTTTTTGACCACAATGCTAAGGATGGCTTAAGAGCCTGTCAACTCTAAACAGCAAATCCATAAAGTAATTTCAACTTTAGTGATCATGTGACCTTCACATGAAGTCCCTTGGTCAAGGTCTTGCTAAATTGAAACACAAGCATTTCTTCTTTTAATGGGATATGTCAAATTTTATCTTAATTCACAACTGACTACCACAAGTACTTGATTGCACCCAGTAACCTCTCGTAGCTGGATTAGAAATTCAGGTGGTCTGGCACCTAAGTACAATGAGTTGCTTGCAAGTCATTGGTTGTGATCTTCAGGTCTAAAAGATACTTATACCCATATCTTCTTGGATTAACTCTTGACAGCAAAGTATCCGGAAATGAGTCACGTTCGGTGAAATGTACTCCTACACTTTCACCTGTATGTCATACCAGTGTCTCTACACTCCTTGGTTAAGAGGACAACCAACAAATATGATATGCAACGTCCTATAATTGATAGTACTATGGCCCTTTCATAGTATATCATTTGGTCGCGAACTCTTTTGAGGACCTTCAAAGATAAATCCTCCTTTATCGTGAAGGAATATCCTGAGGGCTTCATTACTATTAGGAGTTTTAAAAGATGTTTTTGTAATGAATAAACTGCCAAATAACTTTTATTAATATATCAATTTATATATAATTTACATTAGCACAATCATCAAATGATTGGCTTTAGGATTCAATTCCCAACAAACTCCCACTTAGCTTAAAGCCACTCATTACAGTATCTAATACCCATCTTCAATTTATAGTCATCAAACTCCTTGATGCTGAGTGCTTTAGTAAATGGGTCACCTAGGTTTCCTTTCCATCAATCTTCTGAAGATTTATGTCACATCGTTCTACAATCTCTCGAATAAGATGAAACCGGCGCAGTATGTGCTTGATGCGCTGATGTGCTCGTGGTTCCTTTGCTTGAGCTATGACACCAATGCTGTCACTGTACAACAAAACTGGTCCATCAATGGAAGGTGCCACTCCATGTTCGGAGATAAACTTTCATAGCTACACAGCTTCTTTCGCAGCATCTGATGCGGCGATGTACTCTATCTCGCACACTGAATCTGCCACTGTATGTTGCTTAGAACTTTTTTAGCAAATAGCTCCATCATTTAGGATAAAAACAAAACCCAACATACTTTTGCTATCATCATGATTTGATTGAAAACTGGAATCAGTATATCCAACAAGTTTCAAATAAGACTCTCCATAGACTAACCACTGGTTCTTAGTATTTCTCAAATACTTAAGGATTATCTTAACAACTTGCCAGTGTTTTTTCTTCTAGATCAGATTGGTATCTACTCACTACTCCTGGTGAGTATGCCATATCTGATCTTGTACATGTCATGGTGTACATAATCGATCCCACTGCCGAAGCATATAGAATTCGACTCATACGTTCTCTTTCATTAGGAGTTGTCGGACAATCCTTCTTAGAATGATGAATTCTATGGCTATCGGAAGATAGCCTTTCTTGGAATTCTCCATGCTAAACCTCTTTAGCACGGTGTCAATGTACGTAGATTGGGATAGACCAAGCATCCTCTTAGATCTATCTCTATAGATCTTCATCCCTAGGATGTAGGAGGCTTCTCTTAGATCTTTCATGGAGAATTATGATGATAACCATGTCTTTATTCCTTGTAATGCAGGAATATCATTCCCGATTAAGAGAATATCATCCACATATAATACAAAAAAAACAATAATGGAACCGTTAGCCCATTTATAAATGCAAGGTTCTTCTTTATTCTTAACAAAGCCATAAGATTTGATCACATTATCAAATCGTATGTTCTAACTCCTAGATGCTTGCTTAAGTCCATAAATAGACTTCTGTAGCCTGCACACTTTAGACTCGTCTTCAGATAAAAAACCTTCAGGATGTATCATATATACACCTGTTCTTCTAAATTATCATTTAGAAAAGCGGTTTTAACATCCATCAGCTAAATATCATAATCTAAGTGTGCTGCTATAGCTAGCATAATCCGAATGGATTTTAGCATTGCCACAGGAGAAAACTTTCGTCATAGTCAATGTCATAACGTTGACGATACCCCTTTGCATCCAGACATGCTTTATAGGTCTCTACCTTTCCGTTTGCACCTCTTTTCCTCTTGAAAACCTACTTACACCCTATAGGTTTTATCCCTTCGGGTGGGTCAACTAATGTCCATACATTATTGTCCTTCATGGAATCAAGTTTGGATTTCATGGCATCAAGCCATTGATTAGAGTCAGTCCTTTGCATAGCATCCATATAGGTGATCAGATCCTCGTTGTTCTCATCGAGCTCAACAGGATCTTCGTTCTGAACCAAGAAACCTAAGTATCTGTCCGGTTGATGTGGTACTCTACTAGATCGCCTTAATGGTGCATCTAAAATGGGTTTTGAGTTTAATCTAATCAACTCAGATTCTAAGGGTTCAAAGGTTTGTGTTGTTCCTTCTACTTGATGAAACTCCTCAAGTTCAATATTAGAGCTATTTGTTCCTTCACTAAGGAACTCCTTTTCAAGAAAAATTGCTCTATTACTAATGAACAACTTTTGTTCTTCAATATTGTAGAAGTAATATCTTTTGGTTTCTTTCGGATAGACGATAAAAAAATATTTATCAGATTTGGGTTCAAGTTTGTCTGATTTTGCACGTTTCACATAAGTCGGACACCCCCATACTCTCATATAGGTGATAACTGGTTTATGTCTATTCCATATTGATGCGTGTCGTAGCGCAACGATTAAAACACCTTAATTTCACTATTAGGATAGCGAGAGTAAGGGATCGATTCCACAGGGACTTTAGCGATTATCTTGATAATTTTATAAATTTAACTAAATAGATAACTAAGTAGATAATTAATAGTGCAAAATAATAAGATATGGTTTATCTTATTAGAGCACGGCTCGTACCCGTAGATCACGGCCCGTCCTTTTAAGAATAAATCAGTCTAAATTATTTTCACTTAAATAAAATTTAATAACAATTAAATATGATAAAACTTTATTTCAATAACATCCAAGAGTGCATATTAAAATCTAAAATAAAAGAGTTTTAATTTCTGATAGTAATAAAAGAGCAACAAATTCTTCCTAATCAAACCAAATATGGGATGAACGGTTGGAGACAGGCTGAACCGGGTGCTGCCTGACGCCAAGCTACGGACGCAGCGCATGGAACATCTTCACGAAGCCACGAACAGAGGACTTCTCACAATGCCACGGAACAGAGCTTCATCTGGGCATGGACGGAACAGAGCTCACGAACTCTCCGGATGCAGCGCGCTGGATGGATTCCTTGATCCCCTCTCTCCCAAGCCTTTGCTGCTATTTGTAGAGGCCTGGATGAGGTGAAGACGCGGCATTGACGTGGCGTTGCCAAAACAGAGGACGCGGAAGCCACCAAAAAAAAATCTGGATAAATCCTCAATAAAATTCAAATTCCTTCTAAAGGAATTTAATTCTCTCAATTTGATAACTTCCAATCTAATCTATTCCTGTTAGAATTTGAATGGAGAAGAATCGGCGGAAACAGAAAAAGAAACGATGAAGTCGGCACTTTGCCGTTTTTGCTTTAAATCCGTGCTAAATCCTTATAAAATCAATTCGAGCTCATCTTAAATCCGATTTGAGTGCCGTTTGCGTCATTAAATCCCTAAAATCGAGCTCTTTAAGTTGATAAGGTTTTATCTAAAATATTATATAAAATATTAAAATATTAAATAATAATAGGAACGTCACATTCTCATGTGGAAGAGGAACCTTATTCGATTCTAATGCATATCCCCAAAATCAAGATCTGGATGTCTAACATAGAAGTTATGCTGCGGTGTTCCAGGAGGAGTCCACTCATTCTTTAAATATATCATAAAGTCATTTGAAAGGTATTCGCCTTCTCGATCTGATCGAAGGGTCTTAATACATTTTCTTGTTTATTTTTCTACTTCTTTATGATATAGTTTGAACATTTCAAACGACTCAGATTTATGTCTCATAAGATAGACATAACCGAACCTAGAAAGGTCGTCTGTAAAAGTAATGAAGTAGTAATATCCACCTTTGGCACAAGTGCTCATTGGTCTATACATCAGTATGTACTAGACCCAATAGCTCTTTGGCTCTTTCACCTTTTCCAGTAAAAGATGACTTGATCATTTTACCAAGAAGACATGATTCACAGGTAGTTAATGATTCACAATCATCAACTCGAAGGATGCCCTCCTAAGTTAACCTGTTTAATCTGTTCTTATTAATATGACCAGCCGATGGTGCCAAAGATAAATATATGACATCAGTTGTTCTAGGGCGCTTACTTGATTTGTACACTACATTCACAGGCTGTGATAATATATAAATGCCATTAGATAAATTCCCAGTCATTACAGTGACTCCATTCATAATGATATTCAAAGTAACATCCTTTATTGAAATTTCATAATGATTTTTGGCCAGAAGGCCTACAGAAATTAGGTTCAACAAGAACGTTGGCTAAAATGACAATCATTTAGTATAATGACATTTCTATTGAAAACTATTTCAAGAACTCCTAATGCCAGAACTGGAACTAATCTTCCATCGCCGACATTAAGGAATCTTTTATTGTCCTCAAATCTTCTAGTGACCTGTAGTCCCTGCAATGAATTGCAAATGTTAAAAGGACTCCTGGTATCCAATACCCAGGTCTGATTATCATATACAGAAAAATTACAAGGTGTTATCATATAAATACCTTGTTGAGCAATATCTTGCCCCTTTTTTTTGGCCTGTTTTGATCAAGTGTGGCAATGTAAAGAGGACAGTTCCTCTTCCAGTGCCCTTGCATCTTGCAGTGAAAGCATTCAGCTTAACTTTTATCAACTTTCTTCTTCTACATCTGACCCCTTATAGATGTCCTAGCATGTTGCACCTTTTTTTTATTCTTTTTCTTCTTCCCTTTCCCAAAGGGTTAACACCCTACCTTAGATCCTTCAACCATATTAACCAAACCCTTAGAGAGCTGGTTGTCCTTCTCAAAGTTCTGTAACAACCCCAACAAACCGTGGTAGTTGACTGCAGGCTTTGTCATTCGAAAATGAGTAAGGAAAGGTCGGAAGGATGGAGGTAAGGAATTCAGGATCGCATCTTTTCCCAACTGCTCATGTAGGGAAAGCCGAGCTTGCTTAGGGGTTCTATCTTCTCGATCATGTACAATACATGATCAGTGACAGGAGATCCATCCCTCATTCGAGCATTAAAAATAGCACAACTAGTCTTGTGCCTTTCAACGTCGTCGGGTGTGCCGAAAGATTCTTTCAATGCTTGAATGATTTCTTTCGGCTGAGCATTCTCGAACCGCGACCGAATTCATCGTTCATTGCTGCTAGCATGATGCAACGCACGCTAGTTCTATCACTGAGCCACTTCTGATAAGTGTCTCTCTCAGAACTTTGGGTGTTTGAATCAGGTATCTTTGGTGCAGGATTATTCAGAATATATAGAATCCTTTCATGCTCAAGGACGATCTTAAGTTTTCTAAACCAGCTATTGAAATTTAAACCATTCAACTTGTCACTATCCAATAGGGACCTTAATGATAAATTAGTGGTCATTTTCTGCATAAGGAAAAACTAAAGTTTAGTAGTATATAAATTGATTCAGTCTAAAGATTTGGACTTTAATCTAAAGATTCTTTCACTATTTTGTTCAAATTGGCATCCTCTACACCCTAATTCGAAGAATTATTCTTAATTCTTTAGTGGGCACTAAGATCTACATAGACTACATACAGGCCCAAGTGAAGCTTGGCCAACCCATATGCATCTAAGAGTAGGTTCAAAACCAATTGTTTCCCAAACAACTCTTAGTGTTCAGTTTTGCCCCATGTACCTCTTCAGCAGGCATGGAGTGCCTCCACTGAAAGTTTTGGTTAGGTCCAACCATTAAATGATATAATCAGTGTAACCTATCAATAGACAACCAAGCCCGAGTGAAGCTCGGCCCACCTGACTGTCTATTTAATAATTACGCTGACTTATCATATAATGAATGATAATTTTGATGGTTGACAAGCACTAGGCATGGAGTGCCTCCAATGATTATCAAGACATCGAACTCATTATCACCCACCTTAATGGAAGCTATGATCTAGTTATCATATAATTATTTCATTTTAAGGACCTAATAATTTTAGAGGATTTAACAATCTGAAGATAAATTGACTAATCAAATTCTCCCACTGAATCTATGAAATCGGTAGAATGAAACAAGATTAAGTTAGGTTAAGTGGCACCTAAATCAATCAGACTGATTTCCTTACAGGCATAGGTCAACCCGAATCACGTAAATGATCTGAATCATAAATGGTTCACCATATTGACCAGGTGAGTGAGATCGATGGGAGGGATATGCCATAACTCGTTAAAGACGCATCAATACGAGTAGCTCCCAATTAAAAACCATTCGATCGTTGATCCTAGAGCAACTTGCCAACTCACCTTGACATCATATGGTTAACCAATTTTGATTTGACCATCTAAGAGATTCATGCTCAACCACGGAGCCTAATCTACTTCCATTTGGTTTAATCAAAGATGGACATTATCAACTACAACTATTGTTTGATTTAGAGCATCCTTAACCTAATCTAATCAATTTAGATTTGATCAAATGCTCTATAGTCCATTTGATTTAAACCTTAGGGTCTAACCCTTTATGGACCTGATTTAGCTAACCCAAAATATTAAATATATTTCATGTCATATATTTCAAATCATGCATCAGTTGCATTATTTAACTACTCATAATTCCTTTATTTAGATCATATCTAAAAAGATTATGAATAAATATTTGACATTTAAATAAGACTCTCATAAATATTTGTCTGTTTCATAACATAGACAACAAGCTATCATATCTCATATCTATGTTTTTATACTAAACATGCAAATATCATGCTTTTATACAACATCAATATGTATCAAATATAAAACATCTTTTGAGAGTGAGTGTAATCTATGTTTTGATGCCAAAGATCAATTTAAATTATCTTTTGACTAAGCATCAATAATAAAAGAACCATAACATCACGGCAATATGTCACAGAATACCTCGTTGAATGGGTAATTTGGATTTTTAATCCATCTGTGACCGAATAGCCTGATGATCCGTTTTAGCTTTGATTACAAATTAATAGGAGTATTAATTTACATGCAATAAATTAGAAACCTTGCTCTGATACCATTGTAGGAGAAATAAACTCCGAGGCATGCATATTTAATAATTTGATAACAATTATCAATGCAAAATTTCAAAGATTAAATATTAATCTATCTAACATGCATCAAGATCATATCTTTGCCTTATATATAGGATCGTTTGATCTAAAATATGTATATAAATAAAATCATTAAGATCATATCTTGATCTTCAAGGTAAGAAGTCATACTTCTTGTCTTGAAGCATGCCTTAAGATCTAGGGATCATATCACTTACCTTAAGGGCAATTAGGTAAATCCTTTTGTGCTCTGCAGCCGTTCAATCGTCGGCCTTTAGTATCATCCACGCGAAGTTCCCGAATGATCGCATTTCTGGGAGTGCTAGCTCATGGAAAAACAACTTTGCTGATCTTGAATCCTCCCACTTGAATCTTCCTCCAAGATCCACCACGCTTTCGCTAACATCAGAATCACCAGGATTTTCTATTCTAACTCTTTAGAAATTCAATCCATAACATTTCGTTGTTTTTTTGATCTGGTGAGGGATGTCCTCTAATTTATAGTCTCATTTTAGCTAGCCCATTGAATTCTAACACTTAGAATTCCGTCGTTCGGTGAAAACCAAAGAGACGCAGCGTTTGGTTAATTCCTTCGGTAAAAACCAAAGAGATGCAGCGTTGGTTAATTCTGACGTTCGGTGAAAACCAAAGAGATATGAATTCTAACACTTAGAATTTCATCGCCTGGTTGACTCAAAGAGGCACATTTATTCCATATGAATTCTACACTTTAGAATTCCAATGGAACCGTTTGGAGAAGATTAATGTTATACATTAAATTTTACATGTAAATTTAATCTCTCAGATTTTAGTTATCTCATCATGTGAGATACTTATGCGAGAGGTTTGGGTTCAGGTTTTGGTTTAAGCTGATCTGAATTTATTGGACTGAACCTACATAGATCATGGTTCTAGCCCAAATCAAATTTGGCTAGTCCTGAATCTATTTAAATCCAAATCAAGTCTAATTTCAAATCAATATTTGAAATTGACTAGTCCTTCTAATAGACTTAAACCAAATTGAATCTTATTCACTTGTACTTAACCCAATTGAGATAATTCAATCAATCAAATTGATTAATTAAATCATATACGATTCTTAATCGTTGATCAGCAAATAGATCATCCTAGGAAACTTCTATGCGTGTGACTCTCTAGGTTCGAACCTAAGCCGGTAGCATAGAAACAATTTTCTATACTAATCGATGTGCCCATCTAGCAATGGAACCCGACGTCCGGATAGGTCGAAGAGTTGCCGAGCAAACTCCAAGAACCCTAAGAAATAGTTACCGTATAATTCATCCTTTTGACCATAAATGCTAAGGATGGCTTAAGAGCCTGTCAACTCTAAACAGCAAATCCATAAAGTAATTTCAACTTTAGTGATCATGTGACCTTCACATGAAGTGCCTTGGCCAAGGTCTTGCTAAATTGAAACACAAGCATTTCTTCTTTTAACGGGATAGGTCAAATTCCATCATGATCTACAATTGACTACCACAAGTACATGACTGCACCCAGTAATTTTATAACTACAATGTCATAAATTTATAACTGTAATGCCATAAATTTTTTTTGACTTTCTGAATGGGTATCTTAATTTCATAAATATGGTATCGTAATTTTACAACTAGGGAGCCATCTTAAATTTTTACGTGACATGCATTAATACACGTTTAGCTTTTTTTTTTTTGAAATTTATGTACAGATACGTTTTCTAAATGGGTATCATAATTTTATAACTACAGTATCGTAAATTTACAACAAGATGTCATAATTTTTTTTTGCTTTGTTAATGGGTGTCTTAATTTTATAACTATGGTGTCGTAATTTTACAACTGCAATGTCATCTTAAATTTTAATGTGACGTGCATTAATATCCATTTAACTTTTTTAAAAAAAATTATGTATAGACCCATTTTCTGAATGGGTGCCGTAATTTTATAACTACGGTGTTGTAAATTTACAACTGGGGTATTGTAATTTTTTTTTTTTAGCTTTGTGAATGAGTGTCGTAATTTTATAAGCATGGTGTCATAATTTTACAACTAAGGTATCGTAATTATTTTTCGTCGAGATGTCGTAAAGTTCTCTTAACATTTTTGAATGGATATCTTCAAGGCATATAGAATACACGTAGATCAATAAAAAAAATGATACAGTCCATGTAAAATTTGTTGCATCGAATATGATGTATAAAATCTTTTCCTAAGATGGCATACCATATCAGGCCTGCATTGCAGCACCTGTGTAAGCTGAGGGTTGGTTGGCCCATTTAATATTCTTCACAACTAATGAATATCTAAATTCTTGACTCGAGGCTCCACTTGTAATTTCGATGGAACGTTCTAACCTTGTCGTTCCTCTCCAACTTGTTGCTTTTGTGGAGTGTCATGTCAGGGCACGACTTTACTCACTTTGTCTCCCCTACGTGGGATCCCTCCAGCTCTCTTGCTCTTGTCGATCAAAAATATATAGATAAAAAAAACAGAGAATTTTGACTAAGTGCTTGCAGTGTATCCCCACCAAAATATTCCTTTTATTAGGTAAGCCACTTTTCAAGGAAGCACCATCATTTTTGCCCCCCACAAAAACAAAAGAAAATCACTTATGACGCGCAACATAATGAGATTTCTTCACGCATACAGTTATAGTATTTTAACTGGAGACTCAAGCTTACCTCTCCACGGATGGGAGCAAAATTAAATCCAGCTCTCGTATCCTCATCTATACGAAAAGCCCTTGGCAAAGCCAATGATCGTTTCAGTACACCCAACGGAAACTCCAGGGACCGAGCCCATGCCGTTGCTGCGTGTCTTTCTTTCCAGTGGTTGAGATCTGTCCGTTGATTAACCAAGGCTGATCTGTTGAAGGGGTGGCCGTATCCGTTTCAAAAAACCGCAAGCCATGTCAGAACTAGATGGCATCCTGCTTAGTTGCAGGCTGAGCGCAGCCATGGACAGACAGAGGGCCCAAAAAGATAGAACTTCCGTTGGGCTCTGTTCTTAGCTAAAAAAATCTGGTCAAAAATGATGCGATATGCAGTCTTCTCTTCAATCTTCTCCGGTAGCTCGGGCGAGATCAAGGACGAATTTGGTCATCCTGCCACTGCCTGTAACCACATTAGCATATAAACCAGAAGTTACCTCCCTCCACCACTTCCCTCCAAAAGAAGCCTTCCCTTCTTCAGATCAACCTTCCTCGATCACCCGTGAGCTTTCAGTCACCTTCTTCGATAAGCCTAAAATCTTCTAATGGGCTTCACTCTGTCTGGTTGGAATCCTGTAAAAAGTTTCAGGGATTAATGATTGCAGCAAGGACCCTTCAACTTAGTGCTCTAGGCAACTGCCATGAGTTTAAAAGAAAGCTCAAGAGACTTAAAAAACATTACTTCGTGCGTGCATTGTAGATTTTAGTGTCTTTGGTGTCTTAGTTCTTTTTTGTTTATCTGATCAAAGGTCCCTCTTATCTATTTTATGGATATTTGTGAGACTCCAAGCATAGCCACTTGGCAGTTAATGAGTAGTAAGGGCAATAAAAGCGAAGTGTGCCTTTCTTATGGCATGTCAGAGCTGTCAGGCCATGTTCCATCCAGTATGGATGGTTGCAGTTGGTTGGTGAGCCAGGTCCCGTTAGATATGGGAGGCCGTAGTTGGTTGGTGGGCCAGATCTCGTTAAACATAGAAGGCTGCAATTGGTTAGTGGGTTAGGTCCCGTCAGATGTGAAAGGCCACATGGTAGGTGGGCCAGGTCCTGTCAGGAATGAGTGGCCGCGCAATCGATGGGCCAGATCCTATTGGAAGTGGTGACTGCATTGTAGGTGGGCCGAGCCATCCTTTAAGGGGATCTTGTCGGGGAGGCCAAATGGGGCACAACCTGGGTAGCCGAGTCGAAGTCCTACCTGCGGGGCCAACTGGGGGTGCTATTCGGGTGGCCGAGTCAGAGTTCCTATCCAGAAGGCTGACAGGGGGTGCTGTCCGGGTAGCCGAGTCGGAGTCCTATCCGGAAGGCCAACTGGGGATGTTGCCCGGGTGATTGAGTCGAGTCCTACTCGGAAGGCCAACTGGGGGCGTTGCCTGAGTGGCCTAATCAAAATCCTATCTGAAAGGCCGACTGGGGGGTGCTGCCCGAGTGGCCGAGTCGAAGTCCTACCCGGAAGGCTGACTGGGGGCACTGCTCGGGCGATCGAGTTGGGTCCTACTCGGAGAGCCAGCTGGGGATGCTTTGAAAAGCTTATCATCGCCATTGATCGGGCATGACTTTATTAGCTCCATTAGGTGATTTCTATTATTGGTTGATCATGGCCTCACCAAGCGATCTCCACCGTTGGTTGAGTATGGCTTTATTAGCCACATTACTCTCAACTCCATTACCATGCCGTCTAAGATAGGTAGGATTGTAACGTTTCAAAATTATCTATTGATCCAATTAATTCATTAACGGATTGAAATCATATGACTCAAAAATTTGGAAATGGATAATAAATGAACTTGAGTTATAAGCACGTAATATTTTCTTTTTCATTCGATGTGAAGTCTTACAATTTTTTCTTTTTATAATGCGATGTGTTGCCGCCAAATCATTTTTAACGAGCGTCAGGTGAGCGGAAAACCTCGCAAGCCTTCGAGGGGATGAAGGGGCCGTCTCCTTCAATCATGAATCTGCAAGAAAAGCCCCGGACCGGTGGTTCCGGTGGGGACCCTTCGACGCCCAAGTTAGTGATTTGGAGAACATGGATTTTTTAATGATCAAGTAGAGCTTGAGTTCCCTACCTTGAGGGCTGGGGGCTTTTTATACTTGTTCGGGGGGATCCCTTTTTCCTTCGTTCGTAGCAGCCGAATCCTTTTTGGATGGTTGTCGGTTTCCGGCCTTCGACATGCCACGAAGGATGGGTAGTGGGGCTTGACGTGGGTGGTCACACCCGTTGTTAGTGGTGCCAGGGGGAGGCACGTTCGTCACACATGTCGCAAGGCATGTTCGTGGCGGAGTGGCCCGCCATTCTCGGGGAAAGTGGGCCATGCAGCTTGGCCGAGGGTGACCGTCGCCGAGGCTGACATCGAGGCTGACACCGAGGCCAACGCCGAGGCTGACGCCGAAGTCGACGGTGAGGCCGATGCCGAGGCCGACACCGAGGCCAACATCGAGGCTGATGCCGAGGCCGACGCTGAGGCCGATGCCGAGGCTGACGCCGATCCCGAAATGGGCCGCAGCCGATGCAATGTAGGTCAATGAGCTTCAAGGCTTTCGTGAGCAATCTGACAAGGCTAGTTTGGAACTATCCCAGACTAGAGCGAAGCACAAGGATAAGGTCAAGGCCATGCAGCGATTTTTCGATAAGAGATGGGACCAGCTGAAAGCCAGCCACGCCGAAGATAAAAGCAACTGGGATAAGAGGCTCGAGGAGGAGGAGCTCAAGTGCCAGCGGCAGCAGGACCAGCTCACTCGTTTGGACAAAGAACTTGCCGAAATGAAGGATCGGCTAAAATGGTCGAACGAGCGAGCTGCTCGGCTCTCCGATGAGCTCGACTACGCTCACCAGGAGATTGGGGACAGACAGTCCCGGGTTGATGAACTCAAAGAAAGTCTTCGTCAAAATCAATCGGCTAAATCAAAGGCTTTCAATAGGGTTCAAGTGCTGGGCAATGTACTAGCTCGGCGAGACGAGCAGGTAGGGTGTTTCCTGTCTCGTCTGTTTTGGCCTTTCGACCTTTGTCTTACTCGACTTTTTGTCTACAGGTAAACAAGATGAGTCTGGAGTTCCAGGAGCGGTTGAAGGCCTTCGGAGAGGAGGCGGCTTCAAGGCACCGAAGGATTTCCGAGTTGGAGAAACAACTGGCTGAGGCAAACACGCGGGCCTCTTCAGCGGTGGAGGAGTATAAGAGCTCCACCCAGTTTGCCAAGGAACGCAGGGTAGCTTGTGCCGATGCATTTTAGTTCGGCGAAGAGGAGGCACGAGCTAAGATCACCCAAGCTTATCCCGACCTGGACTTGTCCTGTTTAGAAGCCGAATATTATGAGACCCGCACCCCGGGGGCCAAGGAGGACGAGTATGAGGAGATCTCAGACGTCGATCTTGAAGCTGTTCTGGGCATCGACACTGCTGCCGAGGTATCTCGGCAGGACACCATCGAAAAGGGGGAGCCGAGCGATGCCCCTGCTGACGCCGCTACAGGAGGCGCAGGGTCTAATCCCAAGCCTTGATCCATTGAGGGCCTCCACATGTATTTTCTGTTTCTTTTCTTTTGTAGTTCGACCGAAAATTAGTAAACGGATCAGTTGTTTTCGTTTGTTTGCCTTTCTCGGATGATTTCTCGTCTTAAGTTTTATCCCAACCGCGAGCAACATATGGCTTATTTGCACCGCTTGGTTGGTTTTTTGGCCCGAATTTGAGGGAACATCTTGGTCGAGGCCAAGACATAGGGATAGCCCCGACGAAGGAGCTGAGAGACAACATAGCTCGGTAAAAAAGGAGGTTGAGAGACGATTCAGTTCGGCTTAGGCCGAATGATGCAATGGTTTGGCTAGGGCCGAAGGATGAAATAGCTCGGCTAGGGCCGAGGGACGAAATAGCTCGGCTGGGGCCGAGGGATGAAATAGCTCGGCTGGGGACGAGGGATGAAATAGCTCGGCTAGGGCCGAGAAATGAAATAGCTCGGGTAGGGACAAGAAATGCGGTAGGTCAACTGGACGGGACCAGGAATCATAGAAGCATCCTGGCTAGGACCGGGGTAGTCTGTCTTATCAGTGGCGAAATCATGGACGTGCCTTCGACGAAAAGGAGGGGAGTTTGGTCCCGAGAAGGGGGGGTTTGTTGAATCCCCGTTGACATCCATTTATCCTTTTCAGTAAAGAGAGGGTGACTCCTCGCTTCCTGCGAGCGGTCACTGAGGTGATGACGCGTAGCAAGATTTTATGTCAGTGGCACTGGGGCCGATGGCTAGGGTGATTAGGGCTCTCGCCTGGAGCGGTTTAAATACCGATAGGTGATAAGCCATCGTTAACCATTTCCTTCGCCGATCTTTGCTGGTCTATCCGAGCTTGCGATAGTAGGATGTCTTCCAAAGATGGAGGGGGGCCGACCGGAGCACCAATCGACGATGTCAATGCTCGTTGGGGGGCCCATAGGGGCCGTACCAAGGCAGTGATCGACGGGGACATCCTGGTCTCATTGTTTGTAAGTCATGAGTGACTCCAACAGGTGACCGAGCAATACATGATCGCCTCTACTAGGGAGATCATGCGCCTCCGCGCAGTCAACGATCGATTGGAAAAGCGTGTGGCATCCCTTCAGCAACAGGTGTGCGACCCGGCAGTGGAGCGAGGGGAAGGCTCAGCAGTTTCCGGAGAGAATGATAAGCCCCTGTGAGGGGTGATGTATTTTCTTTTCTTTTTATCGCCCCCTTTTTATGATGAATGAGAAGAACCATTTCTATAGCTTTTGTGTTTGCCGCTGTTTTGAGATGCACGCTTTCATCGTGCAGATTTTATAAGCGATCTTTCCCTCGGAGGGTTTCTAGCCATCCTTACCCGGATCGAGGCGCGGGATAACATTCAGTCATGTTGGACTAAAAATAGGTACTTCGATTTGCTTTGAAGTATAGAAATAGCTTTGGCCTTAGAGGGGAGCATAGGGCGGTGCCTAGGTCTCCGCCTAGGTCCCACAGGCAGTTGGGCCAGAGCATAGGATATCGAAACGTCCCTATCGAGGAATATTTGGCCCTCGCGTCTCTTTATTACCCCTGTCAGTGCTTTGTCTTTTCCAAGGAAGGTCGATCTTCGTTTTGCCGAAGTAAATAGTATGGCTCTGCAGCCGGCAAAAGGTCGCCCCGGCACTTTCCGAGGGACCTTTGCTGTATCGATCTTTCCCAATGCAGGTCGCTTTGGTGTATGATATAAGCACTTATTTGCTATTGGAGGACATCATTTTCGCAGGATGATCTCCCAGGTCTACCAGTATTTGTAAGATCGGCGGACAATTTTCTGCATTTAAAGCTCATGATCCGGGATCAGAGAAAATCTTTTAGCATGCGTCATGGTTCGGGCGACGCGCATGGCATGCAACGAAGGGCGCCGCTCTTATCCCGGGAGGCCACGTGGTGGCGTGGGTTGGATGTTTTGAATCTCGGGGCTTTTAGCTCTGATAGCTGCTCCTTGTTCATCTTCGCCTATAAAAAGGGGAAAGAGGGCTGTGTTGGGCCATCCCAGAGTTTTCTTCTCTGTGAATTGTGAAGGTTTACATGATGCCTGTCTCTCTGGGGCTTAGAGCGGGAGGACCAAGCTTTCCTTCTGCAAGTCATCATCCTTCGGACAGCTGGGGTGATGAAGGAGCCACTGGAGAGTGGCTCATCCTCAAGAGAGGAGTTTCGGAGATCGTATGGAGAGCGCACAGGAGGTTCGCAGAGATCGCATGGAGAGCGTGCATATGCGCTTCCTGTGTGTCCTTTGCGATTCGCCTTGGAGGATGCAAGGCAGGAAGTGTACGCATGCTCCCCATGACTTACATGAACTTCACCTCCTCCCCTGATCCAGATTCCTAGGCTCGTCCGCCCGGGAAATCTTTTGCCACATGAGGAGGGGGGTGATGGTGTGTTGTCCGCTAGTACATTGCCTTTTGACTTGGGCAGTGGCTAGCAGTACACACTCGATTTGGGGGAGTACCCTGTCATTAGGGTCCGCAGGCTTTCTTCCCACTCGTCGGAGGGCTCCACGGATGGGTGGCTTGGGACAAGGCTTGTCCACCCTTTTTGATTTCTCTGATATCTCGGGCCAGATGCTGAGATATTATCGTAACTGAAGCTGGTTGCAACAGTCAGGCTGAGTCATTTGCTCGTTATCAGGGCGAGATGACTGGTTCATGGTTTGTCTTATTTGTTGGATCAGATGCTGAAGTATCATTGTTAACCGAAGCTATCTTGGAGCAGTTCGGCCGAGCTATGTACTCGTCTTCATTTCCTGTGCTTCGAAGCACTCGTAATGCCTCTTAGGTGGTTGTAATTCGTTTCACTAGTAATGGAATAAAGAAAGTTTTGCCCTTTCTCCTAGCTCCTGTTTCTTTTTGTGCCAAGAGTTGTTGCTCCCGTGTCATAGCGTACTTTGGTAGCATTCTCGCCGCTTTGTTTTTTTGCCAAAATCGCAGCTCGGTCCTCAGTAGGGGAGACCATTTGTTCCTATTCGAGTTGAAGGGAGACCTGGGTGATCCTGCGGATTCACGCGGTAAACATGGTTTTGTTTGTAGAACGAAACATGTGTTTCTTCGAAAGGGGAGCTTGTATGTCTCTTTTGAGTAGAGGGAGGTCCTTCACCTCTACCGAAGTACTGCGAGGCGCTAACATCGTCTTGAGATGTTTAAGAAGTTGCTCGAGTAGTCCAAGTTTTCAGATAGTATCTTACTTGGCGTAGGCTAAGGCGCGGAGATATCGCTCGGTCTTGGCCGAGGATTTTGCGCTACCCGACCTGGTCGGGGCTTATAAGCTGCCCGAATCCGGATGGAACTTTGAAGATTGCTTGGTTTGGTCGGGATTTGTGATAACGAGACATGCGTTTTGACTTTAAGCTGGGGCTTTGATAGTGGGAAAAGCTCCTCGGCTTTGGCCGGGATTCTTAATAGTAGAACATATTCCTTGACTTTGGTCAAGGTTTATGCACTCCGGTCTTGGCCCGGGCTTTAGAGATCATTGCTCAGCCCAGCCGAGGTTCGGAGGTTTGTTGCTCAGCCCAGCCGAGGTTCAGAGATTTATTGCTCAGAGGGATAATTCGGTCATCGCCGAGACTTCTGATGTTCGGTTCCTATGAGATTTGGCACGGACCGCCAAAGAGAAACGGGCGGTTCATGGGGGCGCCCGATATTTATGATTTGGTGATTTCCGAGGAAAGTGAGCCAGCGTCAGCTGCTGACACACCTTTTCGTTTCTTCGTGCCTCTCCAAGGGTGGCTGATTCGAGGAAATCTAGTGGAGTTTCGAGAATATTTACTTCGTGAGGGCTAGGCAGACCGGAAGGAACCCAGTTTCTAGAGAAGGAGGGGGGTTCCCGAGTAGTTTGTCGATGCTTACCGATTTTCCTCGGGAGGGGGTGAGACTCTTCGCTTCCCCCGGATCGGGATTAATGACTCGACTGATCGGAATACTTTCCAGGGCGATATAAATATGGATGAGAGGGATGCCAGTGTTTGTCATCCTCTCAGATAGTCTTTCGATAGCTCCTGAGAGCCGGTATGGCCTCTCATGGTGAAGGGCAATCGACTGAAGGGCCGAGCGTCGGCAGCAACGGCCGCAGGGACTTCTAGGGGAGCTGCTCTTCCGTGACTATTGATGGGATGGCCTTAGCGTCAGCTCTAGCTGGCCATGAGCAGCTCAAAAAGATGATCGATGAACTTCTTTCCGTCTCTACGAGGGAGGCCGAGGCTCTTCGCCGGGTCATTGACCGGCAGGAGGGGGTGATAGCATCCCTCCGTCAGCAAGTCATCAAGCTGACTCAGCATAGGGAGGACCCGGCAGCTCCTGAGGGAGACAGTGAGCCTCTGTGAAGGCTATTTTTACTTTTTCTTTTTCTTCTTGTATTTTTCTTTATAATGAACAAAGAGGGAGGTTCTTTTTGGCAACTTTTGTTTCTTGCTGAGATTGACGTTTGGTCCTCATAAGAAAAAAGGGGGGGCCGTTTGTCCCTGTTGAGCCAAAGGGAGACCTGGGCGGTCCCGTGGACTCATGCGGTAAAACATGGTCTCGTTTGCGGGACGAGACAGGTGCTTCTTCCAAAAGAGACGGCTTGTACGTCTTTTTCGTTGGGTAGAGGGAGGTCTTTCACCTCTGCTAAAGTATCGGGAGATGTTCCCATTATCTTGGAGTATGTAAGAAGTCGCTCGGTTTGATCGAGGCTTTAGGTCGTGGTTAAAGCATGGAGACTTTGCTCGCTTGGCCGAGGATTAGAACATTAGGTACGACTAAGGCGCAGGAATACTGCTCGGTTGGCCCGAGGATTTAGTAGTAGGAGACATTCCCCGACTTTGTCCGGGGTTCTTAGGCGACCGTGTAGGGCTTGTCGAGGCCTTTAGAGATTACTAAAGGTGCGAAATATGTACCCGCTGACGATATTGCGCGATGTATATTTTTCGAACCGGCCGAATCTTTTGGGATTGTTCAGAAATCCTTCAGTTTCAGTCGGGGTTTGCACGCTTCGGTTTTTGCTGGGGCTTATGCACTCCGGTTTTGGCCAGGGCTTCAGAATTCATCACTCGGCCTAGCCGAGGTTCGAAGATTTATTGCTCGGCCCAGCCGAGGTTCGGAGATTCGTTGCTCGGCCCAGCCGAGGATCGGAGATTTTTGCTCGGCCCAGCCAAGGTTCAGAGATTTTTTTCTCGGCCCAGCCAAGGTTCGGAGATTTTTTCTCGGCCCAGCCGAGGTTCGGAGATTATTTGCTTGGCCCAGCCGAGGTTCGGAGATTTTCTGCTTAAACAGATAACTCGATCATGCCGAGGATTGGTAAGCAGCATCTGTTTTCTTCACGATTTTTGGTGATATAATTTGTGATGATTATGCCATGAATTATGAAACAATATGCCAACAAAAATTTAAGAAGGCGAGCCTGTAGAGGGCGTACCCTACTGATGATACTTGCGGAGGTTGTCCGAATTCACGTCCGAGGGATGGATCTTCCGCTTAGATCTTATAGCTTGTAGGTACCGGGTCCGACGACCTCTGCTACTTGGTAGGGGCCTTCCCAGTTTGGAGCTAGCTTTCCTTGCTCCAGCAGTTTGGAGACAGAGGTTTTCTGGAGAACGAGGTCACCAGGCAAGAAAGCTTTCCCTTTTACCCTGGAGGCATGGTAACGGGCCACTCTTTGCTGGTAGGCAGCTATTCTGATCCAAGCTTTTTCTCTGATCTCCTCTACCAGGTTGAGGTTGGCGCGGAGCTGCTTGTCACTGGCTTCCTCTGAGTAGCTTTCCACCACAGGGAAGGGAGTCCTATCTCCATGGGGATGACGGCCTCTGTGCCGAAGGCCATTCAAAATGGGGTCTTGCCCATGGGCACTCTCGGGGTGGTGCGGTAGGCCCATAGGACATGGTGTAACTCATCTGCCCATCTGCCTCGGGCTCTGGAGAGCCGAGCTTTGATCCCTTGAAGCAAGGTTCGATTGGTTACCTTGGCTCCTCCGTTAGCCTGTGGATGCCCGACCGAGGTAAGGCGGTGATGGATCCCATGCTCCTCACAGAACTAATAGAACTTCGAATTGTCGAATTATTTGCCGTTGTCAGTAATGATGGTGAGTGGGAGGCCGAAGGGGCAGATGATGGATCTCCACACGAAGTCCTTGGCTCGAGCCTCAGTTATTTGAGCAACTGCTTTCACCTCGACCCATTTGGTGAAGTAATCGATGGCGATGAATAAAAACTTCCGCTGCCCCGTGGCGAGTGAAAACGGGCCGAGAATGTCCATTCCCCACTTGGCAAAGGGCCAAGCGGAGGAAATGGGGACCAGGCTGGCGGAGGGGAGCCTCTGAATACTGGAGTGTCTTTGGCATGGGTCACAAGCTCGGATGAGGTCATCGGCATCCTTTTGCATGGTTGGCCAATAGTAACCTTGACGCAGCACCTTATGGCATAAAGACCGGCTCCCCAGATGGTTGCTGCAAATCCCTTCGTGTACCTCCTGAAGGGCATAATCGGCTTCAGATGGGCGAAGGCATCTGAGCAGCGGCATAGAGAAGGACCGCTTGTAGAGCTGGTCGTCAATCAGCACATAGCGGGTGGCTTGCAGCTTCAGCTTTCTGGCTTCCCTTCGATCGGTTGGGAGCGACCCTTCTTTAAGATACTTCTGGATGGGGCCGAACCATCATGGTTCGGCCTCAACTTGCATTACTCGGTCAGCTTCCGCGATACTGGGTCTCTCCAAAATCTCCAAATGAAATTTTCGCTCGGCGTCCATTGATTCCACAGTCGCCAGCCGAGATAATAGGTCGGCACGGATATTTTCGGATCTAGGAATCTGAATGATCTCAAATTCAGGAAAACGAGAGAGTAGGCTTCGAACCTCTTGGAGATATCAGACCATGTTCGGTTCCCGGGCCTCAAACTCTCCCCGTACGTGACCAGCCACCAGCTGAGAGTCGGTGAAGGCATTCGGAGCCCGATGAGTAGAGCTTCATACTCGGCCTCGTTATTGGAGGCCAGGAACGAGAAGCAGACACCATATTCGAAAGTCGCCCCCTCCGAGCTGGTGAGGACTAAGCCCGCACCGGAGTAATGGGCGTTGGACGACCCGTCGATATGGAGGAGCCACCGGTCATCAGATTTTGGGCGCTCGGAGAAGTTGGGAGTGGAGCTGTCCTTTGGGATGGTACATTCAAGGAGGAAGTCAGCTAGCACCTGAGCTTTGATGGCCGGATGAGGCTGGAATCAAATGTCGTGCTCGCTCAGCTTGACGGCCCATTTAGTCATCCTTCCCGATGTCTCCGGACGATGGACTACCGCCTTGATGGGCTGATCGGTCAGGATGTCACAGAATGTGCTTGGAAGTATGGCCACAACTTTCGGACTGAGGTTATCAAAGCCAACACCATCTTCTCAATCTGGGTATATCTCGTTTCCGTGTCTCGGAGCAGTTTGCTGACATAATAAATTGGCTTCTGGGCCTTATTTTCTTCTCTGACCAACACCGAGCCAACGGCACCTTCCGAGACAGCCATATACAGGAACAATGTTTCCTTGGGATTTGGACTGCTGAGAAGAGGGAGAGAGCCGAGGTACTTCTGGAGATCTTCGAATGATTTTTGACACTCGGAAGACCATTGGAAATTCTTAGCCGACCGAAGAGTTTTGAAGAAAGGGAGGCATCTTTCGGTAGACCGAGCCATGAAGCGGTTAAGGGCTGCTATTCTCCCAGTTAGGTGCTGGACTTCTTTAATAGATGCCGGGGGCGCCATCTGCTGAAGAGCTTGGATCTTCTGGGGGTTAGCTTCGATACCCCGTTGGGAAACCATGAAGCCGAGGAACTTCCTAGAGTTAACGCCGAAGGCACACTTAGTTGGGTTGAGCTTCATCCGATATTTGTGGAGTGTCGCGAAGCTTTCCGAGAGATCCTCGACGTGCTGTGATGCTTCTTTGCTCTTGACCAGCATGTCATCAACATATACCTCCATGTTTCGGCCGATTTGATCTTTGAAAACTTTGTTGACCAGCCTTTGGTAGGTGGCACCTGCATTTTTAAGACCAAAGGGCATAACACGGTAACATTAAGTACCTCGGTCGGTTATGAAGGCGGTCTTCTCTTCATCTTCGGGGGCCATCCAGATCTGGTTGTAGCCCGAGTAGGCATCCATGAATGTCAGCATATGGTGACCTGAGGTGGCATCTACAAGTTGATCAATTCGGGGGAGAGGAAAACTGTCCTTCGGGCACGCTTTGTTGAGGTCGGTGAAGTCGATGCAAATCCGCCACTTGCCGTTTGACTTCTTTACCATGACAACATTTGACAGCCAACTTGGGTAATTTACCTCCCGAATGAAGTTCGCCTTGATAAGCTTATCAACCTCCTCATCAATAGCTTTCTGCCGCTCTGGGGCGAAGCTCCTTTTCTTCTGTTTGACGGGTCGGTATATCTCGTCCACGTTGAGGTGATGGATGAGAACATCAGGGCTGATTCCTGGCATGTCGGAGGCGGACCAGGCAAAGACATCGGTGTTGCTTCAGAGAAAGTCGATCAGCTCCTACCGGGATTCGCCTTTCAACAGTGACCCAATCTTTATGGTTTGGTCGGGACGAGCTTCGTCCAGTGGTACTTCTTCCAGTTCTCGGCTGGTTCTACTTGTTGCTCGGCGAAGTCCCCCCGAGTGTCCAGCCCATCAACCTCAAGCATCCTGGACTAAAGGCTGGTGACAAAACACTGCCGAGCCATAGTTTGGCTTCCTTGGATAACACCAACTCTCCGCCCGGTGGGGAATTTCATAGATAGGTGTGGGATGGAGATGACGGCTTTAAGGGACATCAGGCCGGGTCTCCCAAATATCGCATTGTAAGGCGACCGAAGCTTGGTCACCAGGATGTCCGCATGAACAATGGCCACAAGGGGCCAGGTTCCTGCCCGAACCGTTAAAGTTACGACCCCTTCTGGGACGATAACATCGCCGGTGAACCCCATTAGGGTGGAGTCCATGGCTCGAAGGTTTTTCATAAGCAATTTCATCTTGGCGAACACATCAAGGTACATAACATTTACAGAGCTTCCACTATCAACAAGGATCTAACTTACATCGTAGTTATTTAAATTGAGAGATACAACTAATGCGTCATCATGTGGGAATTGTATCCCTTAGAGATCATCGTCGGAGAAGGAGAGCTCACCCGTTCGTGCTTTCTTTGGCGCTGAGCCTTCACCATCATTCTTGGAGCTCGACGAACTACCGGCCTCTTCAATCACGTTGATATGGCCGATCACGGGTGGATTTGGAGGAGGAGGAGGCTGCTAAAGCTCGGGCTGGCGATCACCCCCTTGTCCTGGCTCGGGCACCCTCCTGAACTGGTTCAGTCGATCCCGTTGGATTAGCCTCTCAATTTCGTTCTTCAACTGCCAGCACTCCTCGGTATCATGGCCATGCTCCCGGTGATAGCGACAGTACTTGGTGGGGTCCCTCCGGGTTGGGTTCCCTCGGAGAGGAGCTGGTCGGGGGAGCTAGCACTCTATCTTCATGAGGATTTGCGCCCTAGAAACAGTGAGTGGGGTGTACCGGTCGAATCGCCTGGGTGGGCTCCGGGAGCAATTTCATGGCGGCGGTGGGGGAGCTCTTTGGTGACGAGGCAGGCTTGGCTGACGGATAGGTCGATGCCTGTCCAGACCCTTGGGTTCTTTCTTCTTCGTCAGCTTGGCGCGGGTAGCCCTCCGTGATTCTTCGACCCTGGCGTATTTGTTTTCTAGGGCCATCATATCGGAGAGGTTCGGGGGTAACTGACCTCCATCGCTAGGTAGAAGTCGCTCTCCTTCAAAACTCCTCCCGCTAGGGCAGACATAGCCACCTCATGATTAAGGTGGTCCACCTCCAGCATGGCCTTGTTGAAACGGCCAAGGTAATTTCTCAAGGACTCCCCCTCTCTCTACTTAACTTCAGAGAGGGAGTCGGATCTTCGTCGGTAATGGCGGCTACTGACGAACTGGCCAATAAAAAGACGGCTCAGCTCGTCAAACGAATCAACGGAACCCGGTTTCAAGGCGTTGAACTAGGTTCGAGAGTTTGAGCAGATCCTCTGAGGGTGAAAGGGAAAGTAGGTATTTAAGAAGAAATTTAGACCTGATGGTTCAATAGAAAAGTATAAGGCTAGATTAGTAGCCAAAGGATAACCAAAAGAAAGGGTTAGATTTCTTTGATACATATTCTCCTGTAGCTAGAATAATAACCCTTAGATCACTTCTTGTCATTGCTTCCATTCATAAGTTAATTATTCATCAAATGGATGTGAAGACTGCATTCCTAAATGGAGATCTTGAGGAGGAGATCTATATGGAACAGTCTCAAGGTTTTGTTGTAAAGGGACAAGAAGACAAGGTTTGTAAACTTATCAAGTCCCTTTATGGTCTTAAACAGGCTCCTAAACAATAGCATGGGAAATTTGATCAAATTATTCTATCTTTTGGATTTCAAATCAATAATCATGATATGTGTGTCTATTCTAAAATCATCGACAATGATTGTATAATCCTTTGCTTATATGTAGATGATATTTTAATTTTTGGAACATCTCTTGAAATTATTTCAAGTGTTAAATCTTTCCTCTCTTCTAAGTTTGATATGAAAGATTTAGGTGAAGCGGATGTAATCCTAGGGATGAAGCTTATCAAGTCCCATGAGGGGATAGCTCTCTCTCTTTCTCATTCTATAGAAAAAATGATCAAGAAGTTTGGTTATTCCAATCTAAAATCAATATCTAATCCTTTTGATCCTAGCTTTCACCTAAAAAAAAATTTAGGTGACCCAATTAATCAATTAAAGTATTCTCAAATTATAGGATCTCTTTTGTATGTAGCAAACATGACAAGACTTGATATTGCCTATGCTGTAGGAAGGCTTAGTAGATATAATCAAAATCTTGATCAATCTCATTGGGTAGCCTTAGAAAGAGTGTTCTGATATTTAAAGGGAACACTTAATCTCTCTTTGATGTTCACTAAATAACATGAGGTGGTTGAGGGTTATAGTGATGCTAATTGGGTCACTGATTCTCATAATTTAAAATCAACCACCGGATATCTCTTTCTTCTTGGTGGTGTTGCTATTGCTTGGGGGATACCAACTGTAATGAGGCAGAGTGGATAAAAAATCTAATATCAGAGCAACCTTTGGTACCTAAGCCAGTTCCAGCTATATCAATCCATTGTGATAATAAGGCCGCAATTGAACTGACAAATCAAAAGAATACCAATAAAAAGATTAATCGCCATATACGGCTTCGTCATAAGTCTATAAGACAACATAAGAAAAATGATGTTATCTCTTTGAAATTTGTCAAATCTAAGAAGAATTTGGTAGATCAATTAACCAATGGATTATCTAGGAGTAGAGTCCTAGATTCATCGAGGGGGATGGGGCTTAAGCCCATTATTTGGTCACCAGCAATGGATACCCAACCTCTGTGATTGGAGATCCCATGAATGAGGTTCAATGAGGTAGAAACGAAGTTGATTGAGTGATAGTGTTAGAGCACAACTTTTGAAAAAAAAAATTTCAACCCATCCCTATGATGAGTGCTCTTATAAAGTGACAAATAAATTTGTGTAAGATTGAGTGATTCTCTTAATGGATCCGAGGTAGGTTATCTACAGGGTATTAGTCACAAATACCCTTGGAGAATTCACCTATATGAGAATTGTCATATTAGGCCATGACTAAAGATTTAGGCTAACCTTAAGAAATTCTCATGAAAAATCAAGGTACTAAGCGCAAGGCCTTTAATATGCACTGACCGCTTAAACCCAATTAATTCATGCTGTGTGTGTGATTAGTAGAAGCCTGAGTCAAGGACCTAGTTCAAGGTCTAAACCACTATGGTTCCTTCAGATGTATACAATCAATACTAAGTGAGGTTCAAGTCGACACCTCACCTATTGCATAGTATAATATGCCCTAAAATTTTTGGTATATTAATATTATTTTTTTTAAAACTTTTGTGGGGATTGTTAGACTGTGAGCGTTTGAAAAGTAAAAAAACGAGCATTAAATACTCGCGTGGGACGCGCTGGAAAATGCTTGCCAGCGAGCATTTGCGGAAATTACGCGAACGCTCGAGTGTTCTGCAAATGTTCCACAAATGTTCCACTTTTCCTTCCATTATGAGAGGAACGGTAACAAGGCCTAACAGCCAAAAAAATTTATATATATATATATATATATATGTATGTATGTATGTATGTATGTATAGGCTAAGGGAAAAGAGAACGTAGAAGTAATAAAATCCAAATCATAAAAGCTCTATTCAATTGTTGAAGATTCTATTGCTGCAAGTGCTTGGAGTTGGGAGTAGTCTATCTCTTGGGAGTCTGTCTCAACAAGCTACAGTGAAATCTACTGATGGTAAAGATTTATTTAATAATTTATTATTATTATTTTTGTTTGGGCATCTGAATCATTGGGTTTGCACCTCCACTCGATCGTGCTCACGGTAGGAGGATCGGATCGAGCTGGGTCATTGTACCTTGGGAACAAATCGCCAACAACCCACATGAGGGGGCGAAAACATGTCCTTAGGGCAGTGTCTAACACGCCTCGATCAGTTTGATTCTTTTTAACTTTAGTTTATATTTTGAATTTAAATTTTTAGATTAATTTTCTAGCATTTTCTAGAAAGGATTTTTGTAAAAGGAAAAACAATTTTCTAACATTTTTGGCATTGATGTATATCCCATGATGAAGAATATTTATAATCTAATGGTTGGCACCTCTCTTCAGCATATACCTTCAAGGATTTTAAGTGTTTTTTTATTCTACCAACATTAATTACATCTTAACTTCTGTATTATATATTTTAAAAAAATTATCTGTTCAGATTATTGAATGATCTGAGTATTGTCTTATTGGTCGGAGTATTTAGTCTATCTAATTTAGTTAAATTTAAATAAGGATGCAACCAAAATTTTAAGAGAAAAAAAAAAGCTTGGGGACCACATCACACCAGTTCTCAACAGGTCACGTGTGCTGATAGTTGTAGAGACCCAAATAATAGAGGGCAAAAATGATGTGGCAATCAAGTGCCCCCAAGTTTCAAACCTTTAGTCTGCTTGATTGCCAACAAAACAGTGACAAATTTTGCACTCATGATTGCTACTGGAGCTTGCGAAGACTAAAAGCTACCAAGAATTCAGAGGTGTTTTTCAAACCGGTGTCAAAAATCGGTATCTTTTGACACCAATTTTACGTAATGGGTGCGAGGGCAAAAGATTTTATAAAGGTTGTGTTAAAGAAAAAAGCATCACTTTAAATGGCTCTTTTTTCATCCATCATGGCAAGGTGAAAACGCCACTAAATAGGGTGCTTTTTAAAAACTCAACTTCAAGTGGCACTTTTAAGAAGCATTTTTTTCTCGATTCATGCAAAGTCCCGATCTATAAGGAAACTTTTAAGCATTATTTTAAAAGTATCATTTCAAGTGGTGTTTTTACCTTGTCACAGTGGATTAGAAAAGCACCACTTGAAGTGGCGCTTTTTTCTTTAACACTATCCCCGCAAAATTTTTTCCCCCCGCACCCATTACGTAAAATCAGTGTCAAAAGACACCAGTTTGAAAAACAGCTCAAGAATTCATTATTAGCTTAAAGCGTAACAAATGCATTAGGGCTTTCAGAAGCCTTGCTATGCTTCATGTTTTTAAGAGCAGACAGCATCAACCACATAATTTCTTCTCATCTCAAAGAGATGGTGCAAAGATACCATCTGTTGCTGCTTAATCCCATTCTTCGGCGTGGAGGCGGCGCACGTCGGGATCCAAATGGTGATCTTTCATTCGATAGGACTTGCAAGACAGTCCCCGCGTAGGAAGTACAGGGGGTGGTCCTTGCGGAAAACCCTCCGATACCCAAGTCAGTGAAGATTCTTAGCAAACAGATGAGAGAAGAAAGCTCCGACAGAAGGCTCTCTCAAGGGTGGCCTCCTAAGAGCTATGAACTATGCTAGAGTTTTTGGAGTTAGTTTTTGCATACCTGAAAGGATCTTAGGAGGTTAAAAGCTAGTGTGATTCGAATTCGATTAGTTATGGGACTGTTGAGATTCAAATCTTGACGGTTACAAGGATTGGTGGCTGATTGGCGATCCCTAATTCAATCATTAATGGGCATTCGGCCATATTTAATTTTTATTTCCTGTTCAGGGTATTGGGAGCCAATATGATTAAAATTCCACCAGTTATCTAGGGTTTGAAATCTTGTTGATTATGGTCAAAGGGTTATGTTTGGCTTCTTGTTCCCATTTTAGGAAGATTGTTAGGAGATTTGTATGATTGGGGTGATTTATCTTCCGCAATCCTTGGCGTAGCTCAAGACGGTGAGGGTGTCTAAGCCAAAAAGTTTTTCGATTTTGTCGAAGTATAAAGATAGCTCGGTCCTGCCAAGGTATGAAGACAGCTCGGTCTTGCCGAGACATAAAGGTGGCTCGATCGGTCCTGCCGAGATATGGAGATGGCTTGGTCATGCTAAGGTATGGAGATGACTCGGTCATGCCGAGGTATGAAGGTAGCTCAGTCCTACCAAGGTATGGAGATAATTCAGCTCTGTCGAAGCACCATGGTAGATCGGTTATATTTTGCTTTCTTCTGGGTGTGGCTGCTAGTGGGTCAAAAGTCGAATATGGCCCTTCCTATCTATTACATGCACTAATATTGATGCAGTGACTATCTTATCCTGCATCACCATCTTTTCTTTGTTATGGATTACATCTTTTCTTGTCTTGTTTGTTGTATGGTTTAGACAACCTTGTCGATTGGGGGTCGATATACAGGATTTTTATGGACCAAGTCCCAAGACTGTAGACTTGACAGCCAAGAAAAGTAATGAAATTCAGGTTTAGAATACAGTTTTGTCAGTTCTCAAGCCTCGTTGGTTGTGCAAGGCTCAATCAAGCAATGGAGAAACAAATCTTTCTTGCCAAGGGATTTTAGCTAGTGGTGCAACTTGGGTCGGGTTCAACCCGAACCCAGCCCGCCGAACCCGATTTGTAGTAGTACTTAAACTCATGTTTGCCCAACCCAAACCCAAAAGATCCAGGTTTAACTCGGACTGATTTAAAATTGACTTGGTTTTGGATTATTGTTAACCCGAACTCGAGATAACCCGAACCAGAGGTGCAAGACCGCAGGCCCATAACCCGCAGGTTCGCAAGCCGCAATATGTCTGAGTTCCAGCCCAGGCCCAAGTTGATTCTGATTTCTAAGTCTCTGATGCCTTATTTCCGTTTCTCGCCCGCTCCCAAGCCTCTCAGAGACCAAGTCATTTCCGCCCTCAAGCCTCAACCCTAGCACCCCCTATTCTGTTTGTTTCCATTGCTCATTTCTGTTGCCCAGATGTAGCAACCCAAAAGGGGGGTGAATTGGGTATTTAAAATTAATTACTAGCGCAGATATGTGCTTAATCATTAGTTAAAAATTAGTTCACAGCGGTGTAGTGGAGTGTACAAAACAAAATTACACAGAATAAGCAATCACAAACACAAGACGGTTTATAGTGGTTCGGTGCCAAACTCGGCTCCTACATCCACTCTTCAAAAACCCTTTGGAAATTTCACTAATTGTATCACAATGATTACAACCCCTAGCCTTCCCGGCTAGTCCTCTTGTTTCACGACACAAGGCAGCCAAACCCCTAGCCTTTCCGGCTAATCCTCTTGTTTAACGGCATAAGGAAGCCAATCAATAATCTATGGTTATCCTTAACCCTATTACAAGAAATTTCAGAATAGATAACATATAGCTCCTAACTTGAGCAAATATTCAAAGAATACTTTACAAATTTGAAGCAAATCTTTAGCAATGAATGTGGATCTTCGAGGTAGCTGAAAACTTTGAATGCTTCACCGGATCTGGATGACTTGAGCAGTGATTGAGATTTGTCAACTTCAATGCACAAGAACTTACTTTCCAACACTCCAAAAAATATGCAATGAACACTCTCTTTCTTGATTTCTTTCACCTCTTTTTCTTTCTCAGATTCATCATTGTGTTCCTCTGATAATAGCTATTTAAACCAAGAAAAATGTCTGTTAGAAACATTGGTAATAAGAGGAAATTAAAACGGAGAGAAATATGACCGTTTGAGTTTATTTCCCTAAACATTGATTGCATTTAATCCTTTGATGAAGAAAGATCTCTGTCAAACACCAAAAGAAAAAAGTTAATCATCATGAAAATGGAAATATAATTAAGGAGAGAGAGAGAGAGAGAGCATGAGAGCATGTAAGAATGCAGAGTGGTGGTTGGCTGGAATTTATTTTCAGCTAGCTCCTTGAAAAACGTCCGGCCATGGAAAAGAGAGAAGAGGCCCTAATCTAGCTAAGCAAACAAAGCTAGCTTTCCAACAAAGCTCCACGGCAAGAAGAAATCAGCCATAACAAAGGAATAAAGTAGCTAGCTAACAAGCTAGCTCAATCCATCATGCACACGGCTCAACAAGCATCCAGGAAAAAGTAGTTAGCTCTTCAGCTAACTCAATAAAAAGTTTCATGCATTAAGAGAAAAATAGTTAGCTATTTAGCTAACTCAAATTCAAATTCATGCGGCTGGGAAGAGATGAAATAATAAAGTAGTTAGCTCTCCAGCTAACTAGATAAAAAGTTAACTCCATCATGATAAAAGTAGTAAGCTATTTAGCTAACTCAATTTAAAACTTTTCATGCGGCTGGAAGAGGAAATGAAAAAAGTAGTTAGCTGCTAAGCTAACTTATTTTAACATGCATTTGGCTAGGAGGGAAAATGCCCAAAGAAGTTAGCTATTCAGCTAACTCTTTCATCATAGCGTTTGGCCAAGAGAGAGGGAGGAACAAAGCAGTTAGCTCCCCAGCTAACTGAAGCAATCTTTCATAAATCCATGAGAAAAAGGAGTTAGCTTTCTAGCTAACTAAATTTAAAACTTCATGGTGCCGCCCAAGGGAGAAGCTAGCTCTCCAGCTAGATCATTTCAAACTCTATTCGGCCAAGAGAAATCCTGCAAGAAAATAGTTAGCTTCAAGGGATAACAAGTTAACTAAAAAGAGAAGGGAAGTTAGCTCTCAAGCTAACTTAATATCAAGTCCATTCGGCCGGCCTGTTACAAGAAATAATAGCTAGCTAACTAAGAGATCCAGCTAACTGATGGAAGGGACAAGCTAGCTCACAAGCCAACTTATTTTATGCATGGTTCGGCTAGGCTCACTATGAGAGGGAAATAGCTAGCTAGCATGTGGAGGAAGCTAGCTAACATAGTCATGCAATCAACCAAGGAATAATGGATCAATTAGCTATATTCAAGATAAGAGAAAACAAGCTTCCATGTAACAAATAAAATTTTGCTTGATAAGGCTCACCTGTACGACACTTGTATATCCCTGCAATAATTTTAATTTCCATAATAAACTTAGTCTTAATTGTTTTGTAATCATTAAAATCAATCTAGGGGCCAACAATCTCCCCCTTTTGATGATGAAAAAATCATACAAAACCATTAAGCATAAACCATTAAGCATGCAAAAAAATATATAATCTCCCCCTGAACATATTAATCTCCCCCTGAATATATGGAGTGCATGACTTTCTCCATAATTTCGTTTTATGCATTATTCTTCTTCCTCTTTTTGTCATTGATCAAAAAGACAATTTGAGGAATATGCAATAATCCAACGCATAATTCATGAAGATAGATGCATACAATATTTAAGTCAAACATAATACATTGTCAAGTCAAACATAAGATAAATAGTACAAACCATTGTTCTAAACATTCATCACTCACAAGACAAATTTTACAAGCGTCATACAAAACATAGAACAAACATAATGAAGTCATTTATCATCATATGAAGAGATAACATTTGGTTGCTAAGAGGATCCGTTCGGTCGTCTGGACGGTCCAGGGACATCATCTGACTATTGCGGAGGAGGCATCCATAGGTGTGGATGGGAGAATGATGCACCAGGAGCTGAGGCAGCAGTGAGGCTAATGTAGGTTTCCATGAGACTGCTAAGCTTCACGGTAGATGCGTTCAGGTGATCAAAAGCATTCGCTGCATCCTTCGTTTGGCTTTCACTAGATCTCATTTGATAAGTTACCCATTCAGCTTTAGTTTCAAAGTTTTCAAGCTTGGATTCCATTAGGTCAACTTCTTTCAAAACACGATCCATCAAAGAGTCATTGTGGTGGAACACTCAGCCATTAAGAACATTAACATCATGGACAAGTTGTTTTTGAGTCACAATTAATTGGGAAAGAGTTTCAAAAACTGAGGAGATATGGGGTACCATAGTGAAGTCATTAACAGATGAATTGCTATCACTGGTACTCCAATTCGATAGAGCATTGGAAAGTTCACGGATAATCTGCTGAATCTGATCTTCACTGATTAGCACTGTAGGAAGAGTAGAAGTTGAGTTGTTATATCGATTTGAAGATTCGGGTACATCAGGAGGTTCAGTTAAAAATGGATTTGGTTCAGTCATTCTAGCTAAGAATTGATTGGGTTGATGATAATCAAAATTAAAGAAGATTGGAGGAGAATAAGCAGGTAGAGGTGGATTTGAAGGTACTAAATTTATTGGTTGAAGAGCAGGTTTATCACCAGTTCTAGATCTAACTTTAGTCCATATACCATTTCATTTAGCATAATCCATACGATGGAGGGAATGAGTATTAAATATATCAGTATGATGTAATGCTACATTCGTTTCTCCTTGGAGTTTCACATGGTGAAATTCAAACGCATAGGTGAGAAACATCCTGTATGGTAATGCAGCTTTAGATCTACCTACAGCTTCTTTCATTATTATCATCATTAATTCAGAAAAATTTAAAGGAGTTTCTTCTAATATATCAAACATTATACCTATATCTCTATCGGTTACAGCATTAAACGATCTAGCACGAGGGGCAAAAATCTTTGCAATGATGCTATGTAGCAATCTATTTTCAACAGATAACATGTTTGCATCAAGATTAACTATATTAGCATCATCACCATCTAAGCCTAAAATCGTTGCAATTTTATAGTTTCTTTCACTTGGAAAGTTTACTAGAACGCCATTTGATGGAATACCTAAGGCGGAACTTAGCATTTCACTATCAAATTGGATTTTAACATTTTTAACAATTGAGGTTATGGTTCCATCACCAAAATTTATATTTTCATAAAACTCATATCTTAAAGTTGGAAAGATAGGATTTTTTTGGATAGAAGATTTAACCAACCTTGAGATGCAAGTAGTTTTCCTATCTTAAACTCTTCTTGTTCTAGGAAATTAAATCTACTAACCTTCCATTAGCTATTGATCTAGTGGTAATGGATGGAAAGATACATCTTGAAGAAGAAGAAGGTTTCTTTGGAAGATCGAAGGACTCGTCTCTTGAATGAGTTGATTTCTTCTTTGGAGCCATTCCCTTTTTCTAGATGTGGAAGGATTTGAAGCTTGAAGAAGAAGAATGAAGGAAGGAGAGATTTGGAGAAGGCGTGGAGAAAAGACAACTTTTCTTGATGAACGAGTGAAATGAAGAGGGATGAAAGCTTTTATATGAAGATCCAAAGCGGTTAACTGATCAGGTGGCTGGTTGGTTGCCTGGTCAATTGACTACTTTAAATAAATCCAAGAAAGAAATAGGTGGCCGGTTGAGTGGAATAAATTTAAGTGGATTTCATGGTAGGAAGATAGCCAAGGCCAGTTAACTAGTCAGCTAACTGACACACTAAAAGATGAAGCAATGATTGCAATTTAAAGATGTTTCATGAAGGATTTGATTGATTAGATTAAGATTAGTCAAGCAACTCATGTTAACCATGATATTTAATCATAAAGTCAAGTACCACAAGCATAATTAATTAAATAGATGGATCGATCATTCCAAGTTCCTTCTAATTTCATAAAATTTTGATTCTTCTAATGGTTTAGTAAAAATATCTGCAAGTTTTTTTAGTACATAAGAATTCTAATATAATGTCACCATTATTAACATGATTCCTAATGAAATGATGTCTAATTTCTACATGTTTAGTTCTTGAATGTTGAATGGGATTCTTAGTTAAATTAATTGCACTAGTGTTATCACATCTTATGGTGTTTCAAGTGTGATACCATAGTCTTCAAGTTGTCGCTTAATCCATAGGATTTGAGCACAGCAACTTCCAGCTGCAACATATTCAGCTTCAGTAGTTGAATGCAACTGAATTTTGCTTTTTGCTAAACCATGAGATTAAGTTACTTCCTAAGAATTGGCATGCACCACTTGTGCTTTTCTATCTAATTTACATCCAGCATAATCAGAATCTGTGTATGCAATTAGTTTAATGTGAGTCTCTAGATACCATAAACCTACATTTTTAGTTCCATTTAAATATCTTAAAATTCTTTTAACAGCAATTAATGTGATTCTTTAGGTTCAGATTGAAATCTAGCACATGCAAACACTAAACATATATCTGGTCTACTTGCAGTTAAGTAAAGAAGGATCCGATTATACCTCGATAATACTTTGATCAACCTTTTTTACCTTCTCATCTTTGTTGCATGATGACTCATTGGTGTTCCGAGGGGTTTGATTGTTCCATACCAAACTTTTTGAAATTTCTCTTGTGTACTTTGGTTTGGTTGATAAAGATTCCCTCTTTGCTTTGTTTGATCTGGAGTCCAAGGAAAAAGTTGAGTTCTCCCATCATGCTCATCTCGAATTCTCCCTGCATCAACTTAGCAAATCTTGACATAGAATATTTAGTAGCACCAAAAATGATATCATCAACATATATTTGAACTACTAATAAATCTTTATTTTTCTTTTCAAAAATAGTGTTTTATCAACATTTCCTCTTAAATCATTTTCAATTAAGAATTTACTTAACCTATCATACCAAGCTCTAGGTGCTTGTTTCAAACCATATAATGCTTTGTGCAATTTAAAACGTGATTTGAAACGTGACTTCAAAACCTGGTGGTTGTTCTACATATACTTCTTCATTTATAAATCCATTTAGAAAGCGCTTTTTACATCCATTTGAAATAAGTTTAAAATTCATATGACATGCAAATGCAAGTAATAGTCTAATGGCTTCTAATCTAGCTACAGGTGCAAAGGTTTCATCAAAATCAATACCTTCTTCTTGATTATATCCTTTTGCAACTAATCTAGCTTTGTTTCTAATTACTGCCATTTTCATCTAGTTTATTTCTAAAAACCCATTTTGATCCTATAAGAATGATTTTTAGGTCTTTCAACTAAGGTCCATACATTATTTCTTGTAAATTGATTTAATTCTTCTTGCATTGCTAACATCCAATCAACATCATTTTTAGCTTCATCATAGCATTTAGGTTCAATTTTAGAAACAAATGCTAAGTTATTATAAGTATCTCTAAATGACGATCTCATCCTAATTCCTTGAGATAATTCACCAATAATTTGATCTTTAGGGTGACTGTGAACATACCTCCATCCTCTTTCTTAATCATCATTACCTTATGAG
>UESW01004733.1:0-50613 GCA_900491605.1 Calamus simplicifolius | reverse complement strand
AAAAAAAAAAAAGAAAAAAAAAAAGGAAGACTAAATTGAAGAAGACACTACACCCAACCGAAATTAAGTTAGAGGACTTAAAGAGTGAGGTGGCAAGTTGGTGAAGGAAGAAACTCTATAAATTTCCATGGAATTCACTTCATCACTAAATGGGTGAACTTGATAATCTTATGAAGTACATTTTTATGGTCTAGCCGAATATCTACTAATCTTAGAATAGTGAGATAACTATCAGTTCTTGAACCACTTTGGTACATATTGCTATATTTCTTATTTTACTCGAGGACGAGTAAGATTTAAGTCGGGAAGAGTGATAGCACATAAATACTAGCCATAAAAGTATTAATTTATAGATTAAATTATTATATCTTTTAAATTTTATACTTTTATATAATATTTTAAAAAAAAACCCTGCCAACTCAAGAGCTCGATTTTAGGAATCCAATGGTACAAACGACACTCAAATCGGACTTGAAACGGGTTCAAAATGGATTTTTCAAGATTTAACCCAGGAATTGCACGAAATTTAAAGCAGTCGCGGATAAGAGAAAATCGTGTGATATTTTTAAGGTTACAGTTTGAACTTTGAAAGGAATAAATCTTATATGCAGAGATAAGGCGAGCAGTTAACGCGTATTACACGGAGTCGCGTCTTCCTTTCTTATAAAAGAACACATCGGAGCCACTTGAGGAATCATCCAATAATCCTTTCACCTCGTTCTTTCTTGGTTCAACCCCACTCCTATTTCTGTTTCCTCCACTCCATAACCTAAATCTTTCCATCCATTCTCCTTCCACCAGCTATCATACCTTTCATACTCAACCATCTTTCTATCTTAGAAAGTGGATCTCAGGAAGCGGATCTACGGAAGCAAGAAGCGGATTTGCAGATCCATTATCTCAAGAAGTAAAAGTGGATTATATTTTTTTAATTTTTTTATGTAATCTTTTGGATGTTATGAAATAAAGTATTTATTTATGTTTACCTTTTATTGAATATTCTTCGAGCGAAAAATAATTTTGATTGATCTATTTTTTAAAAGGAATGGGCCATGATCTACAATTAAGATAGATTATATCTTAATTATTTTTACAACCAATCATCTGCTTATTTAAATATTTAATTTTATAAATTTATTTCAAGATAACTACTCAAAGTCCCTGTGGATTCAATCCCTTACTCTCGCTACTCTACTATGATTAGTGGAAATTAAGGTGTTTAAATCGTTGCGCTATGACACGCATCATTTATTTACTTGTACATTTATACTCTTGCAATTACTCTTATATACTCTTATATTAAGTCCCTTGCAACTAGCTTAAACTGTTCTAACAAAGTTAGTACTTGAGTCTTATTTGATGCATATTCTTGTTTAATTTCAAGTTTGATACGTTTGGTTATAGAGCATTAATCTTAAATTGATCTATATTTGTTGTGCTCTAGTTACTTTAGCATTTGATTTTAAATTGCCACATTTATTTTAAAGTACTTAGTTTTAAGTTTAGTTTTAGGGGCTTACTTGCTCAACCCATTATGGTTACTCTTCTCGCCTAACCTTTAGGACCATGATAGGTGTGCAATCTTCTTTCTTTGGTCTTTTACTCCTTTATTTGATTGAAAGAGACTTTTTATCCTTATTATTTTCTAATCTTGCATCCTATTTTCTACATCATCAATTATTAAGGCAGAATAGTATCTCCATTGTGTCATGCTTCAATTAGCTCTTCCGATTATTGAGTAGTTATCATTTTGCAATAAAAATAAATGTTAATAGTAGTGTGGATACCAGAGGGTTTAGTAGATTATGAAGCATAACATCAAGACAGAATAATTATTTTATATGTTCATCATTAAAAAACTATTAAAATTATTTAACTCTTCCTGAGTTAGAAAATTTATAAAATCATTATTTAAATAAAAGTTATGCTAAAATTTTCTTTATTTCTTAACTATATTAAATGTATCAAGGATGAAGATGAAAGAGTCTTAGTAAAAGAAAAAGAGATAAAAGAATGATGAAAAAATATTTTAAAAAATTATTAAATAAAAATAGTTTAGTAAATTTAAGGGTAGAAGGATGGGATAATGCAAGAGTAACAAAAAATAATTTTTTTAGATTTAGTATGCTTGGAGTACTTAAAAAGGCTTTGCGTAAAAAAAAAATATAAAGGCATTAGGGCCAGATGTGATTTCTATTGAGGTTTGGAAAGGCTTAGAAGAAATTGAAACTATGTAGTTAACCAATTTATTTAGGATTGTAACAACTAAAAGAATGCCAAATAATTAAAGAAAAAATATATTAATATCCATATACAAAAATAAAGGAGATATTCAAAACTGTGCAAATTATAGAGGGATTAGGTTGATGAGTCATGCAATGAAATTTTGGGAGAGAGTAATAGAAAATTGAATAAGAGCTAAACTTTGGTGTCAAATAATCAATTTGGATTTATGCCTAGAAGATCGACTATGAAAGCTATTTATTTATTAAGAAGATTGATGGAGAGATATAGGAAAAAGAAAAAAAAGACCTTCATATGGTCTTTATTGATTTAAAGAAAGTATATCATAGAGTATCTAGAGAAATATTATGGTGGGTTTTAGAGAAAAAAGGAGTTACCAAAAGGTACATAAAATTAATAAAAGATATGTATGATAGAGTAATAACTATTATTAAAATAATAATAGGAGAAACTAGTGAGTTTTTAATTACTGTAGATTTACATTAAGGATTTGCCTCAAGTTTGTATCTTTTTGTATTAGTTATGGATGAATTAACTAAACATTTTCAAGATGATATCCCATGGTGTATATTATTTGCAGACGATATAGTATTGATTAATGAAACTAAATATGGAGTAAATGCTAAACTAGAGATTTGAGAGAGGCTTTAGAATCTAAATGTTTCAAGATTAGTAGAACTAAGACTGAATATATGAAATGTAATTTTAGTAGAAGTAGAAATACAAATGAAGAAATAGTGAATATTGCAAGCCAAGAGATACCAAGGGGTAAAAAATTTAGGTATTTGGGATCAATTATCCAACAAGAAGGTGAAATAGATGAAGATGTGAATCATAAAGTTAAAGCAGATGGATTAAGTGGCTTCGAGAGTACTGTATAATCACAGCTCTTAGATGCTTTTTATAATAGACCAACAGTACCACTCGAAATCAGGATGGTATGGTTTGTATGGGTTGGTTCCCATATTGAACCAACAAACAACTCAATTTTGCACTGGTTTGGTACATTACACCCTAAACCAGATCGTTCAAGTCAGTTGCTTGGTATTGTTGAATTGAATTGTTTATAAGTCAGGGATTGTTTGTGCTAAGATATTAATAGAACCTTGAAAGGGTTTGCAAGATATTTTATTCCCAACAAAATGCTTATCTTGAACGTGGGAAAATATTGGATATGGCTCTTGATGCAAATGAGTGGTATGATAGAGAAACTATAGGCATGAAAATATATCATCGTATGCATCATGACCCATCCATAAAACTTTTCATGGGCTTTGCATGGCAAGGTTCACCATCTCGGTACTCGATCTCGTACTAGTACCACACTGCTATAGTATCAGTATATCTGGTACATTGGTTGGTTTGGTGTACCAAGATCTAATACACTTCCCGTAGAAAGTCTTGGTTCAGCACCAATACAAGGCAATATGCATCGGTATGGTAGACAGTAGTGCACAGGTTTCTCGTGTTAGTCATGAAGAGGTTGAGTTTTTTATTGAGATTTTAATCTTGGGTGTACTATCATGAGTAAGTTGAATCCTGAGGGTTGTCTTACTATATATTTTATAATTTCTGGGGAAGCCTTTGGTTAGCTAATGTGTTGGGCAGATTTCAAAGGAGACATGATCTCCCATCCACTATTTAGAATGAGATAATTGATTATTTATGTAGCTAACATAGTTGCTAACTCCTGTCCACATCCCTCATTTTTAGTTGTTTCAAAGTTATTTTAGTTTTTCAAAGTTATCTTTGGTTCCAAAGTCAAGTACAGAAAAAATTATGCACAGCTGCAAAAGCTCTTCTTCACAATGAGTACTTAGGTCCTTATCTCTGCCACTGGAAAAACAATTTAATGTTTTCCTTAATGATTTCTGTCCCCTGTAAAAAGAAGATTGGCAAGTATTAACGAGAGTCAAGAAAGCTAGTTTGCGTTCTCAGGAAAAAGGATTTAGTAATAAGTTTAATATATAATATTTTTTGAGCTATTGTTTAACTCAATTTGTTAATGGATCTGGCTTTGGTTTTGTTAGTGTTATGGGCTATAAAGATATGATTGATCCAAATATAAGTCCTCAACAATTAGGCTCCAGGGATTTTACCAGTTTGGTGTTTCTATGGTGGCCAGTGTGCATCTTCATGATAAGTCAAACAAGATAATTTGAATTACCTTGATATTTGTTGATATGAACTTAAAATAATAGAGCCACCTATTATTTCTTATATTATTTTGTTTTGGTTCCCATCTATTGTATCTTTTAGTGAACCTGCTTGGATTTTGGACTTAGGTGTCTTATAATTTCATGAAAAAAAATAAACTTAGAGTAACCTCATTGCATGAAAATTTGGTCATCATTGTCTCTTCAGTTTCACAGAACTTCACAATCTGAATCTTTAACTGTTCTTAGTAAGGTGCCTGTTATTTGTCGCACAATCAAAAACAACTCTCTTTTTGTTTTGGATATGTATAAGGGGCAGAAGTGGATTTTTGCACTTGTATCACCACATCAGTGTTGATTCTTGATTTGCATCATCAGCTTCATGCCCACTGCTCTATGGTAGAAATAAATGGAGGGGTTCTTGCTTGAACACTCCATGTCTTTCTTGTAGCATCCATGAAATAAGGCACAGAAGTTCTTATGTTGAAACAATTGAAATAGATCTTACCTTCCCTTGAGGAGTATTAAGGTAAAGTTGGCAGGATTACTGATGCTTGGGAGCAGAAAGGTGCAGATAGAATTAGGGAAAGAGGTCCATCTTTGCTGATTGCAGAAAACCTATCCAGCTTAGACAATTTTCTTCCATTTTGAGATTATATGGAACAACTTTATTCAACACCTATGGTTTGAAGTTCGTTTGAATCACAAAATGCAACCTTCCAATTTTGTCATCTAATTCTAGCCGTAATTGAGACCACCCATTACTGCCTATGAATCCTTTTAAGCTACTTGAGAATGCCTTCAGATCCTTCCATCACTCAGCTCTTTCATGAGAAAAGGTTAAATAGACCAAGTTACCAAGTTCTTTTAAGGGAAACAAGTTAATACCATGAATTCTAGTAATCATCTAGTCTTTGCTGTAACAGAATGCCTATTCTGACAGATTACCGATCTATTTACCAAGTAGGAGTCCTTCTGAACTGTTCTTGATTTAGAATACCTTTCCTACCTATGCCTAATGTGCAGCCCGTAGCAAACTTATCAGATGTCTTCTTCTTGCACTTCAATTGGAACCTCTTAAAACTCCAACACCTATTACAACAAGGTTAATGAGAATGAGCAGGCCACCTTGGTTAGCAGCTCCTCTTGTGTTTACTGCAGAACCTGATATTCCATTGTCTCAAAATCTTACCTTCCTTTTCCTTCTTACAACTATTATGGAAGAGAACATCCCAATTTGGTGGTCCAAAATATGAAAATTTGTCACATAGTATGTTTTTTTTGTCCTGTTAGAGTTCTAACACGCTTTTCTCTTCCTAACCTGCCTCTGACACTTAGTAGTCCCTTCGTGACCCCCACTGGCTGTTGCAATTTCAGTATGGTTGAACAAATCAAATCTTTTACGACCTATAATATGGCAATAAGCTGAGATACCTGCATGCTTTATCCATTTTCTGATAACTTTTATGCTGTAGGCTTGCTGCAAACATCTTTTGTGGTAAGATGTATACGACACCATTATAAGGACTTCTTGCTCATGGTTCAACTGATTTTGTGTCGCAATATTTAATAATAATATTTTAGAAATATTAGCGACATAATTTCAGTCACCGATTTAGGGGGGCTTTGGATAAATCGAGAGGAGGAAGAAGAAGGGGTGCTTACATTGATTAGGATTAGCGACGCAACTGTGCGTCGCTAATCCGTCGCTAATCAGCGACGCATAATTGCGTCACTGTTTAGTCGCTAATTTCCCACCTACGCGGTGTTTTGGCCGGAAAATTGTGACGCATTCGAAATGCATCGCAATTTATATGTGTCGCAATACATTTTAAATTAATAAATATATAATATTAATTATATTAAGTAATTAATACTGCGACGCATTTGAAATGCATCGCAATATTGCGATGCATATTTTTGGCATCGCAATATTGCGATGCATATAAATTGCATCGTAATAAATTTTAAAATATTAAATTTAATATTTATTTTATCACGATATTATTATAGTTTATTATATTTAATATCCATCCGATCGGAGATGATCCGACGGTTGCGATCGATCCGAGCCATGGTCCCGATCGGCGATGATCGATTGAACTGTTGCGATCCATCCGATCGGCAACGATCAGATGGTTGTGATCGATCCAAACCATGATCCCGACCGGCGATGATCGATCGAACCGTTGCGATCCATCCGATCGGCGATGATCCGACGGTTGCGATCAATCCAAGCCATGATTCCGACCGGCGATGATCGATCGGACCGTTGCGATCCATCCGATCGGCGATGATCCGATGGTTGTGATGCATCTGAGCCATGATTTGGATCGGCGATGATTGATCGGACCGTAGCGATCCATCCGATCGGCGATGATCCAACGGTTGCGATCAATCCAAGCCATGATCACGACCGGCAATGATCGATCGAACCATTGCGATCCATTCGACCGGAGATGATCCGACAGTTGCGAGCGATCCAAGCCATCATCCTGATCGGCGATGATCGATCGGACCGTTGCGATCCATCCGATTGGCGATGATCCGACGGTTGCGATCGATACAAGCCATGATCCCGACCGGCAATGATCGATAGAACCATTGCGATCCACCCGATCGGAGACGATTCGACAGTTGCGATCGATCCGAGCCATCATCCTGATCAGCGATGATCGATCGGACCGTTGTGATCCATCTAATCGGCGATGATCCAACGGTTGCGATCGATTCAAGCCATGATATCCCGACCGACGATGATCGATCAGATCGATGCGATTCATTCGATTGGCGATGATCCGACGGTTGCGATGCATCCGAGCCATGATCCGGATCAACAATGATCAATCGGACCGTTGTGATCTATCCAATTGGCGATGATCCAGCAGTTGCGATCGATTTGAGCCATGATCCGAATCGATGATGATCGATCAGACTGTTGCGATCCATCCGATCGGAGACGATCCGATGGTTGCGATCGATCCGAGCCATGATCCTGATCGGCGATGATCAATTGGACCATTACGATCCATACGATCGGCGATGATCCAACGGTTGCGATCTATCCAAGCCATGATACAGATCAGCGATGATCGATCGAACCGTTGCGATCCATCCGATCGGCAATGATCCAGCGGTTGCGATCGATCCGAGCCATGATCTGGATTGGCGATAATCGATCGGACAATTGCGATCCATCCGATCGGCGATGATCTGACGGTTGCGATCCATCCGAACCATGATCCCAATTTTTTAAAATTTTCTAAATTTTTGCATCATTATTTAGCGATGCATTCTAATGCGTCGCTAAATTAATGATTTTTTAAAATTATTTAAAATTAAAAATTAATTTTTTAAAATTTTTTTATTAAATGCGTCGCTAATGCGTCGCTATTTAGCGATGCATTTTTTGCATCGCTAAATTAATGATTTTTAAATTTTTTTTAATATTAAAAATTAATTTGTTTAAATTTTTTGTTAATTGCATCGCTAATATGACACATTTTATTGCGTCGCTAAATTAATGCTTTTTTAAAATTTTCTAAAATTTTGCGTCGCTATGTAGCGATGCATTCTAATGCGTCGCTAAATTAATGATTTTTAAATTTATTTAAAATTACAAATTAATTTTTATAAATTTTTATCAATTGCGTCGCTAATACGTCGCTAAATAGCGATGCATATTTTTGCATCGCTAAATTAACGATTTTTTAAAATTATTTAATATATATAATTAATTTTTTAAATTTTTGATTAAATGTGTTGCTAATGCGTCGCTATTTAGCGACGCATATTGTTGCGTCGCTAAATTAATGATTTTTTAAATTTTTTGAATTTTTGCATCGCTATTTAGCGATGTATTTTGTTGTGTCGCTAAATTAATAATTTTTTAAAATTATTTTAAAATTAAAAATTAATTTTTTTTTTATTTTTTTGTCAAGTGCGTCGCTAATGCGTCGCTATATAGCGACGCATTTGTTGCGTCGCTAAATTAATGATTTTTTAAAAATTTCTGAATTTTTGCGTCGCTAATGCATCGCTAAATAGCGATGCATCTTCTCTGCGTTGCTATTTATTTTTGTCGCCGAGGCATCACAATTTGGTCGCAATTTAGCGACTCAAAAATGCATCGCTAAAATGGTGTCGCTATTTCAGTATTTTCTTTTAGTGCATGGTGACAAGTTTATTACATCAACTATTTTCTTCAATGCCTCATCCCAAAATCTTTTAGGTAACTTTGACTGTGAAAGCATACATCTGATCTTTTCCATGATGGTGCGGTTCATCCTCTCTACAATTGCATTATGCTGAGGAGTACCAGAAACTCTCATCTCATGCTGAATGCCATATGACCTGCAATAATCATCAAATAACCCTGTTTACTCACCACCATTTTCTGACCTTATGCATTTTAATTTCATGTTTTTCTTTCAACTTTGGCATGAAACTCTTTTAAGACATTAATAACCTGATCTTTGGTCTTCAAACCATAGGCCCAAACATTCCTAGAAAAATTATCTATAAAAGTGACAAAATAAAGTGTACTACTGATATCTGAAACATTAACAGATCCACAGGAGTTTTTTTTCTCAGAGGACCACAAATATCTATATAGATATGATCCAAAACATGCATTTTTCTAGAAAAAGCAGGACTAGCAAAAGAAACTCTATGTTGCTTGCCAACCAAACAATCAACACATGGGTTCAGATGTATCGCTTTAAAGTCTGATAAAACTTCTCCCTTGGAAAGAACTTGCAGCCCCTTCTCACTCATGTGTCCTAGTCGTTTATACCACAACTCCATGCTGAAGTCTTTCTCTGTAGCATTCAACTGTTCACCATAATCTTTAGCCTGCAACCTATACAAAGTGTGATATTTTTTTCCCACTAGCTACAACAAGTGAACCTTTACTGAGCTTCCATTGTTCTTTGTGAAATTTGCTATCAAAGTCTTCATCATCAAGTCTTCCAACTGAGATTAAATTCAGCCGCATGCCTTACATCCTTGAGTACTAACTTACAGCCAAGATTGGTCTTCATGTGAATGTCACCCATGCCAATGATGTCTACTATGCCTTGATTTTCCATCCTGATAATACCAAAATTTTTGGTCCTATAGGTAGGAAAAAAAACTCCCTCCGTGATGTAGCATGATAAGAAGCACCTGTGTCAATCACCCACTCATGATTCTGACACTCACATGAGAAGATACCATCAGAAGCAGACAAAATCAAATAATCATCACTCTGCACTGTAGCTATGATATTCTTCTTTGACTCTATATCCTCCCCTTTGAATCTTTTTTCTTTGTCTTGCTCTTCTTAGGCTTCTTACACTGATTCTTGTAGTGCCATTTCTCACCATAGTTGTAGCAAGTAATATCTTTTCTTGACCTTGATTTATTTCTACCTTTATATGAATTATCTCTATTTTTAGACTTTGACCGTCCTCTATTCTCTGAGACAAGTGCCTATGAATCAATCTGAGAAGTTGCTGAATTCTTTCTTCTCAACTCCTCATTCAACAAACTGTCTGTTACTCGACTCATGGTGACAACACCGTCTGGTGCAAAATTACTGAGGGAAACCACTAGTGTCACCCAACTTTTTGGCAATGAACTAAAAAGTAACAATGCCTGCAACTTATCATCAAGAGACATTTTCATAGAGGATAACTGGTTAGTAATACTCTACATTTCTTTCAAGTGCTCAGCAATAGAAGCGCCCTCTTTATATTTCATATTCACAAGTTTTCTGATCAAGAAATCCTTGTTGCCAGCTGTTTTTCTCTCATAGAACTTTCTAACTTTTTAAAGAGAATGTGCAGAAATCTCAGTGAAAACATGGTGAAAGACACTATCATCCAACCACTGCCAAATAAAACGGACTGCTTTCCGATCTAACATGATCCAAGCATCATTTATCACTGTGATGGGCTTTGCACTGACCCCTTCCAAAGGTCCATATAGATCCTTGCAATACAAGAGGTCATCCATCCTTGATTTTCATATCATCCAATTATTTTTGTTTAGACTGATTATGCAGAAAATATTTCCGGCCTTCATGCTCGCACACAAAAATTCAAGACTAAACCACGCTTCGATACTAGTTGATGGGAAAGAATCCATATACGAATAAATACTAGCATGCCATAATAAGTAGTAAAATAATAAATAAATATCCAAGTCTCAAAGTTCCTTACCAAGACTTGAGAAACAATCACAAGAGAATAATAGGGATATAAGAATTACGTCACTGAAAAATACGATCTCCTATGTTACCTTCTTATTTTCTTTCCCATTCTCTTCTTCTTCTTCTTCTCTTGTTTTTTTTCCTCCTTTTCTTCACATGGAATCCATGCTCACCACGGAATCAACACTCATTAAAAAGAAGAAAGATCCCGCTACGCTACTCCACGGCTTATGACGGTGGTTGCCCACAAAAGAAAGAAGGGAACTAGGAATAAAAAGAAAGGACGCACGCTCCCCTTTTTCTTATCGCGACTACTACTAAAAAAACCAAAAAAAAAAGGACCAGGGAAAGAGGGAACGCACGCTCCCTCCCTTTCAGCCCTAATGGGCTGAATAAATTGGGCCATGGGCCTAACACTCAGGATGCTAAGAGCATTCGAAGAGGAAGCCGGATGACCGCATCCAAACTCCTTGGTAATGCCCAATGTTCTCATTTAAAGATTTTATTTTTAATCACTTGTGTTGCCGCCGGGATCCGTCCTTCGACTCGGGCGCGGTCGATCTCCAGGAAGAGGGGGGCGGACCTGCACAAGAAGTCCACACGCGGGGAACGCTGGGGGTGGTCCTCCGCGGAAGACCCTCCGACGCTCAAGTCAGTGGAGAAGAAATCGGCGATCAACCAGACAGTGGGAAGGTGGATCTCTCCGGAAGGCCTCTCCGAGGGCGGCCAATCGGAAGCTCCAGAGGGTAGGAGCGCCGACGAGCTGCCGGAAATAGAGAGCAGTGGAGGTGCCCGTGTAAGAAGATGTGTGTATATAAGGAGGCGCATGCGTACCTGAGGGAATTTACGAGTCTGATATTTATAGACTGTCACCTGAGTCTTGAGCGTCTTCTGGAAGGTTCAAAGGTTGTTACGATATGGAGGCGGACAGAATCAGGCCGTTGTGGGGCCGTTAGAATCCATATCCCGTTTGTTGAGGGATCGACGGCTGGGAGAGCTCCATGATGTCTCGAGATCGGGTTGAGTAGGCCTGGGGCGGTTATGATAGGTTTTAGGCCACATCGCGACATGATTCCTTGTCTAGGATGCCATTCTGGTAGGCCTGGGCTCTCCCGCGTCAGGTTCCGCGGAGGTAGGTGTTAGGTTGTGGATCGCTCGATGAACCCGAGCTATGGAAGCCCGGAAGGGCCGAGCCATGGAAGCCCGGAAGGGTCGAGCTACGGAAGCCCGGAAGGGCCGAGCTATGGAAGCTCGGAAGGGCCGAGCTATGGAAGCCCAGAAGGGACGAGCTACGGAAGCCCGGAAGGGCCGAGCCATGGAAGCCCGGAAGAGTCGAGCTACGGAAGCCCGGAAGGGCCGAGCCATGGAAGCCCGGAAGGGCCGAGCTACGGAAGCCCGGGGGAGACGAAGGGAGGAGGTTAGCCTTAGCCGCCTCGCACGGATATTAATGTAATAACGATTTTACCCCCCAACACATGCCCTCCACTCCCTAGTTCGAAGCGTAGGTTCGGGCGTAGGGAGTACAAGTTCAAATGGCGCGTCCTGGATGGGACGTTTTGGTTTAGACAGCTCGTGCAATGATGCCCAATTAATGCGACAGGGCCATTTCGCCTTCGGGGCTAAGGCTCCTCCATGAACGACGGTTGGGATTGCGCCATGCTACGAATTTCGATCGATCGGACGTTTGTCGAGGCGATTCCGGACGCCTGGGATGAGGCGCCCCGCCTCCTCAGGGTGGCTTCCTTGGCGGGGAAGCGAAGTGACAACCGCATTGTGTATATATATATGCGCATGCTCTCGGCGTCCTCTCATCTTGGTTTCAGAAGAGTTCTGGCCTTTCATCTTCTTCGACGCTCATCATTTTCGCTTGGTGCTTCTTTCAATCGAGATGGCGATGAGCCCCGACGACGTGGCCTCAAAAATCGTTGCCAAGGATTTGGGGAGGATTCACCAGTGGTATGGCATGCCCCCGGATGTCGTTCTGCGGGCGCCGAAATCTGGAGATAGAGTTACTCGGGATTTAGAGTCTGGGGTTTTTGTCTATGAAGATAGTTTGAAGGCGGGTCTCCGTTTCCCTCTCCACCCCTTGGTGAAGGAGATCATGACCCACTATAATATCTGCCCGTCAATGGTGGCTCCAAACAGCTGGCGGAGCATCGTCGGATTCATCTCGATGTGCCACCAGATTCAAATCGTCGTCACTCTCCCCCTTTTTCGCACCTGCTACACTTGATTCCTGGGAGGAAATCAGAGTGGCCCTACATCGAACCCCGAAGATCTTTCAATGTTATTGCGGATAAGCCATCTTCCATCAAGGGGTGGAAGAGTCGGTTCGTTATCGCGGAGGGGAACATCGGTTCCGGCTTCCCTCGGAGATGGGGGATTTTATGAGGGATGCGGAGACGCACCCGGTTTTGTCGGCGCAGGAGGAGAGGGACTTGGACGTCCTTCGTAACGGACAGGTATTTTTGGCCAACGACTTGCTATCGGAGGGGGCCCTCTTCGCAGCCGGGCTCAGCCCTCTGGACCCGCAAGGTGAGTCCCTTTCTTGTTGTGTGTTTTTCTCGATTAATGTGTTTGGACCTGAATATACGCGTTCCGTTCTGACAGTTGCAAGGTCGGCGTTGTCGAACCTCTCCAAGAGGAAGAGAGGAAAACGCTCAGGGGAAGGTAGCGGCGCGGATAGTGGCCGGCCCGAAAAAAGGGCTCATACTTCCGCAAGAAGTCTGCCGGACGCCGGAGCAGTCACTACAGGAGTGCCGGGGCGAAGGAGGGCCCGGGGAGAACGGTTACGGCCCCCGACCCTCTCGTATTGGAGATATCAGACAGCTCAGACGAGACTCCGTTGGCTCGTCCGACCGCGTCTCCCCTGAAAGAGGAATCAGCGACGGATTTGGTGGAGGTGGTCATTGCCGAGGAGCCTACTGTCCCTGCGGGATTGCCATCGGCTCCGGCACGAGAGGAAGAGGTGGCAGCCGCACATCTCTCCTTGCGCACAGGCACGCGCTTCTTACATAGGCACCCACACTGCTCTCTCTCTCTCTGGCAGCTCGTCGGCGCTCCTGCCCTCTGGAGCTTCCGATTGGCCGCCCCCGGAGAGGCCTCCCGGAGAGATCCACCTCCCTACTGTCTGGTTGATCGCCGATTTCTTCTCCACTGACTTGAGCGTCGGAGGGTCTTCCGCGGAGGACCACCCCCAGCGTCCCCCGCGTGTGGACTTCTTGTGCAGGTCCGCCCCCCGCTTCCTGGAGATCGACCGCGCCCGAGTCGGAGGACGGATCCCGGCGGCAACAACTTGCTTCTTGTTTTGACGGTTCTGATTTGGATTCGATTTATTAATAATGCAAAGAACTCATCGTTCCTGCTCTTTGATGCTGGAAAAGTTTCTTCTACTTCTTCTTTCGATCTAATTAGTCTAGCAGAGTAGATTGGCTGGTGGTTCAAATAGAGGAGCTCTGTTTTTTCCCATTATTCACGTATATCTGAAATGGCTCACCAAGATGCCCTAGATTAAGTCGAAATTTTTATGTCTTTAACCATTATTTCGATATTTCAGCTGCCGCAAATGGCCCAACTCCGGCGAAATCTCACCAATGGACCAACACCATCATCCATTCTTCACTTTTCTTTTCCCTCTCTCTCTCTATCTCTTTCTCTTTCTCAAAATCTCTGCTAGCTCTTTCCTTACTCTCTGTAATAATTTTTATAACTTTGTTTTAAAGTCCCACCTTCCTTCTTCTCTCGGACGTCGCTAGGGTCCGAGAGATAGAAGCAAACGAAGAGAGCCCAAAGCGATCGATCAAAATCTCCAAAGCTGCCGAGGCCGGACTTCAGGAGGCGAGGAAGGAGGATTCTTTCGTGGATTTTCCAGAATCCTTCTCCACTGGAACCACCCCGCCGAGAACTCCTAGGAGTAGGTAGGTAAATAACTCCACATATGCCAGCCTACATTGCTTCTCTTCCTCTGTTTCTTCCCAAAAAAAAATTAGATCCTATCTAAGCCTTGGTCGGGGTTATGGATCTTGAGAATGGACGGCATGAGGTGGTTGGAAGGTGTTGTTAATGGATGGGACTTCCTCATCTATGAATCGCCGGCGAGTGGCAAAGTCAACAGGCAAGAAGCCTCAAGAAGCCGCCACATCTTCTTTTGATAACCCGAACTTCCTCTTTTTCTGCCCTTTTGGGTTCATTATTTTAAAAAAAAAATGTTGCCGACGCTTTAAATTTGTCAACGATTACATGCCTCTGGATTTTTCGTCTCCAGTACTTCCGCTTTTTGGATGCTTGTAAAAGCATTGGGATAATATTTTTGATGTTTTTAAGCGTTAACAAATGATATTTTAGCCTTAGTATAGCAAGAATTTATTGTAGTGCATGCACTGAAAAGAACTTATGAAGATCTAGCCCTTTTAGATATACCCATCTCTTTTGCTTTCCTTTCCGTGGTGCGAGCATGCAGTGAGAGTGCGCCCAAATTTAATTTTTTTAAAATAACTCATATAAGATAAGATTGACTGATTAATTGAGATTATACCATCAATTAACTATAGTATAAAATTATATCGTTCTTCTCTTCTCCTTCGGCAGTGGACCGACATACGGTCTTCATCTTTTGAAAGCCTCTCTCCAGGGTTTGTCAAAATTAACTTTGACGAGAGTGTTCGACGTAGGCTTGCCGGATCAGCTTTTGTAATTCAAGGGCTTGGTAGTGATTTGCTGACGGCTGGTGGCTTTGGTATTCTTGACTCCTCTGTTTCTTTGGCCGAGCTCTATGCAGCCTGGGCCAGTATTTTCTATGCTATTATGACTCTGCATGTTCATAACCTGATTATTGAGGGCGACTCTTACATTTATCCGTTGAATTCAGAAGAATAGCTGCTATCAAGCACATGCCAATTCTCTGCTCTTCGACATTTGGGCTAGTCTGCGGGATGTTGACAATGTACAGATCTGTCATGTCTATCGTAAAGTCAATTATGCGGCTGATTGGATAGCGACGGTTGTGGCTCATCATATGGGTTTTTGGGTTTGGAAGCAGAATAATTCTGTCCTTTTATTCTTAATCAAATATTGTATTCGGATCTATCTGGGCTGACTCGCACTAGAGTAGTGTGATCGCCCATTTATACCCCAAATAAAAAATAAAAAAATCACATCGTTCTTCTTATTTTTGCATGTATGTGCGTTCACACACATAAAATACATCCAAGATAAGACTGATCAATTCTCTTATATTGGTCTGCCTTAGTCTATGGGGACACTGTGCTTTCATTGGATGCCATGATTTGTAGCACCTAGAATTTAATTATAATTTTTAGCAATTGCTCACCCACGTGTTTGCTACCAGTGAACGACTACGTTGATGTAATTTACAATGGGCTGTTGTATTTTGATGTCTTTATTTCACGGGGAAGTCGTTCTTTGCTCTGGGGCATTTTTAGCCCGCTCAGTATATGAAAGATCATATCCCAGATCCCAGATGAAAGAGTTATTTCTATTTGTTTTATTGTGTTCAGATTTTATACTCAGGAACAAAAGAGACACGGATTAACAAATTCATTTTAGTAGCTGCTGTCTAACGCTGCTCGTTTGTCGCAATTGACTCGACATTGAATTTCAGAGGGGGCCATGTTGCCTTGCTTCAGATTAAATAATAAGCATGATTGCGTCTTGTTTATGGGAAGCGTGCAGTAGTTTGCAAGTTGGAAAACTCTTGATTCAGACCTGACGGGCCCGTCACTGATTATTTTACCTGGCAATTCCAGCTCAGCAACTCGGATAAGTCATAGCTCTCTATGCGTCTCAACGTGAGGAAATTGCTAAGACCCGGAGACGTACATCAATTAATTAGACGAAACGGAAGAAGATCAAAATTGTTTCATTAATTTCTTGCGAGTCGTCGCGTCATGGTGGGCTCAATCGAGTCATTTTCTTCTCAAAAGCTAGCCCGGTCGCATGATTTCAACTTGCAAGACAGATAAACGATTCAATTATTTAGTTGAGTCATGAGCTAGTTGATTTAACGTTCCAAGCTTAATAATGTGACGTGCAGCCAACGGCATAACCCATGTTTTCTGTTATTAAGATGTGGGGATCGTCAGCATGATGCTTCTTCATGGTCGGCGTGTGGATTCCACTAAATTAAATTGCGATGGTTTTGTTTATTAGTTCATGAATATTGGCGCTTGGTAAAGCTATACGTCGTGTATTGTCACTCATCTGAGTGATCGAGTTTGTTTCTCCCTGGGACTAACTTTTCAAAGAAAATTATAAGAAACCACGCGAGTTGTGCGAAGAGCTGCCATGGAAAGTTATTGCTGGAAATGATTTACAATTCTATGATAAAAAGCAACAGAAAACATCACAAACTCTCTCTCTCACATCCTTAAACAAGGGGAATTTTTATTTGCACTGTCCAAATTGCTCTCCACACCCCTTCTAGCTCCATCTCCTTCCGGCATCGCCTCCTTTCTCCTTTCTAGCACCACCCCCTCCCTCCTGTCTCCTCCCTCTTCCCTAGCACCCTTCCCCAACTCCTCGGCACCTGCTCTCTCCCAGCGCTCCCCCGGCTCTTCGATACCAGTCCTTTCCAGCCCTAGCGTCCCTCTCCCTTTCGGCACCGTTCGGCCAAACAGGACCAAACAGAAACCCTTCGTTTGGTCCTGTTTGGCCGCGGAAGGGAGAAGGGCGCTGGAGGCTGAAGAGGACCGGTGCTGGAAAGCCGAGAAGGGGTGCCGGGAGAGAGAAGGTACCGAAAAATGGGGGAAGGAGGAGGAGATGGAAGGGAGGGGATGGTGCCGGGGAGAGGGAAAGGATTGTACCGAAGAGTAGATGTATAGGGGAGCACGTTCATCCGACCACTTTAGCCGATCCTGTATATCGGCAAGCTCCTTACTTAGGCGAGTGAGGTGGTCCTGCTGCCGCCGGCATTTGCGCTCTTCCTTCTCGAGCTTTTTACTTCAACCGGCCTTATCTTCAGCGTGGCTAGCTTTCAGCTGGTCCCACCTCTTATCAAAGTATAGCTGCATGGACTTAACCTTGTCTTCATGCTCCGCCCTGGCCTAAACAAGCTCCAAATTAGCCTTCTCGGATTGTTCACGGAAGCCTCGAAGCTCGCCAATCTAAACGGTGAGTTGGGAGGCTCTTTCCCTCTCAGCCGTAAGGATCCTGTTGGCCTCCTCGAGCTCCCGCTAGAGCTCACTAACACATGTGCGGCGAGTCGGGGGGCTCTCTCCCTCTCGATCGTAAGAATTCTGCGAGCCTCCCCGAGCTCCCTTTGAAAGGTCACCAGGGCTCGAGAAAGTTTCTCGGTCAACTCCGCCCTCTCCTTGAAAAGATCGGCCTCATAGCGAGCCCGGGCCCAAGCTCCGACCGCCAGATGCAAGTGCCATTTCAATGCCCTCATGATCAGGGCGCTCTGCGGAAAAAGGATGACATGCATAAAAAATAGCTGAGCTAACTAAACATAGGTCCGACTTTGGTACGATGACTCATCCAAGACGCATAGTCTGTAGCGATCCTTGTGAGGGCAAGATCATCAATCTCGGGGAGGAGGAAAGCCTCGTCTGGCACCCCAGCACGACGGAAAGCCACCTCGATGAGGTCTTCCGGGTGACCCCCTCCAATTGAAGAACTCTCCTCTCCTTGGAACGCGGATCGTATCAGAGCGAAGAACTTGGCGCTTACTTCCGGGTCGCGCGAGTGGAAATCCGCTCCTAAGGAGCCACCCAGAACTCCCTTGACCCACGAGCTTCATGATAGACCAGCTTCCACCGCCAGGGCCCTCGCTTGGGAAGCCTCGGACGTTTCGGCTCCAACAAGGAAAGCCCCGGCCGAAGCACCCCCTTTACTCGCTGGCTCCCCCCTTCTCCTCCCTCTTCCTCTTCTTCCTCTTCCTCTTCTTCTACTTCCATCTCCCCAGAAATTTTCCTGTCCGCGACAGCCCTTCGGGAACTTCAGCTCCCTCCGGAGCCCCCTGTCCCTCGGCAGGAGGCCCCTCGCCAGAGAGCCCCCGCGAACTTCGATCGTCGGTGCCACAGGTTCGGCCATCTCCCCATCGCCCGTTGGCTCCCCCATTGACGGCCCAGGTCGGTCCTCAGCAGCCGCAACCTCTTCCCCTACCTCGATGGAAACGGAGGCCGCCCCCACTTCCTCCTGCGACCTCGCTGAGCCATCGGCTCCCAATGAGGGGGACCGGGCCACCTTGCCTGCGGGAGCCCCCAGGCCAACCGGCGTTTCCCCTTCGCCATCATCAGACAAAACGACGATGGGTGGGGAGGAAACCTCAGCAGCCTCCCCCGAAACCCCCGTAACTTCCCGATCTTCATGCCTGGATGGACCCTCCTCCGCCGTCGAAAGGTCAGGCGCCGCCAGAACTCCGGCAATTTTGGCCGACGACGATGAAGAGCGCCGGCAGTCACCATCTCCCCTGGTCCACCTGGAGCGGGAACCAGAAAGGCGAAGCCTCTTCTCGGACCGAGGCTTACTACTGGAACTAGACCTCCTACGGCGCTTTCCCAGCTCCTCCCTCATCTGGCTGGCGAGCGCCGACTTTTCGGCCAGGAGCAATATAACTCGCCCATTAGTTCGCGTAGAAATCAGAGGCGAAGCCACACTAAATTACCAGCTACGGGATAAAACTCACCGCGGGGATCGACGGAACTTAACCCGGCCACAAAAAGAGCATCCTCCGATAAGAGAACACTGGCTAGGAGAGCTCGACTGCTGCGCAGCACGACCAAATCCCTCTTCTCCGAATCGGTCAATTCCGGGTGTGCTTCCGGATCCTTCACGTATTGCCCCCAGACTCGAGGGAAATCCAAACCAATGTTCCCCCTGACTACGAGGAACCGCGACTTCCACTCCTTTATCGATGAAGGGTTATCCGATATCATCTTGAAAGACCTCGGGGACCGATATAAGGCCATTCTGAGGCCCTCCCGGAGACCAGATTAAAACACACCCTGAACAATGGAAGGGTCGCTGTCACCCCAAGGCGCTTGCACAATGAGATGAACCCGATGAGGTTGCACCAGCTGTTGGGGGCCACCATGGTGAAACATATATTGTAGAACTTCATCACCTCCCGCACCAACGGATGAAGGGGAACCGGAGGCCTGCCCTCAAGCTTTCCTCGTAGCAAAACGTTCCGTCCTCTAGACCGGACGTCACTCTGTCCTCCGCCATCGGAACCAACAAGACGACGTTCGGGGGGATCTTGTACAAGCGACGCACCCGCTCCAGATCGGCCAGGGTCACCTCCGAAACCTGGTCGCTTGGGCTCACCATGTTCTCGACCGTAAGAAAAAAACGAGCAGAATCGCAGCGGGAGCAAGAAGACGAAGTTCTTCGGAGGAGAACGAAAGAGGCTCTACGAATTAAGATAGCGCCGCCACAACTCCTTTTTGCCAATCGAAACCACCTCAGGGTGAGGATGGGGGCCCTAACCTAGGCATCCGAAACTGTCCCTACGGGCGCCGCGAAAGTCGGGATTTCCTATGTGGCATCTCCCCAGCCGTTACCTTCGCTCCTAAGGAAAGCCGGATCCACCTCGGAAAGGAAAGATGGCCCCATGGCATTAATTAAGGGCATCATTGCGTAGGCAATCAAATACGCATCCCCAAATGTAGGTCGCGCCACCTAGGCCTATACTCCCTACGCCGAATCTACGCTTCGAACTAGGGAGTGGGGGGCATATGTTGGGGGATAAAATCGTCATCGCATTGATAGTCGTGCGAGGAGGCTAAGACCGACCCCATCCCTTCGCCCGCCATGATGCCCCCGAGCTTCCCATAGCTCGTCTTCTCCGGGCTTCCGTAGCTCGGCTCCCCCGAGCTTCCCATAGCTCATCTTCCCCGGGCTTCCGTAGCTCGGCTCCCCCTAGCTTCTCATAGCTCGTCTTCCCGAGCTTCCGTAGCTCGGCTCCCCCGAGCTTCCATAGCTCGTCTTCCCCGAGCTTCCGTAGCTCGGCTCCCCCGAGCTTCCCACGGTCCAACACTCACCTCCGCGGAACCTAGCGCGGGAGAGCCTAGGCCTATCGTAACAGTATCCCAGGCAAGGAATCATGTTGAGGAGTGGTCTAGAACCTATCACGGCTACCTGGGGCCCACGCACCTATCAGATCTCAAGCCATCAAGGAGCTCTCCTAGCCATCGATCCCCTAACGAACAAGATCCGGATCCCAACGGCCCCACGACGGCCTGATTCGATCCGTCTCCGTATCCTAATAACTTTTGAACCTTCCAGAAGGCGCTCAAGATCTAGGTGACAGCCTATAAATACAACACTCCCAGATCTCTCAGGTATGCCCTCACTCTCACTCTCCCACTCTCTCCAGCTGCTCGTCGATGCTCCCCTCTAGAGCTTCTGATCGGCCGCCCCTTGAGAGACTTCCCGGAGAGATCCATCTTTTCATTTTTGATTGATCGCCGATTTTTCATACTGACTTGAGCGTCTCAGGGTCTTCCACGGAGGGCCACTCCGAATACCTCTCGCATGAGGACTTTTGTGCAGATCTGTCTCAGGAGATTGACTGCATTCGAGTCGGAGGACGGATCCCAATGGCAACAGAATGAATGGGAGGCTATTATATATGAGAGGAGGAATGAGTGGGAGTGGTGGAGAATAGGAGGGACGTGATCGCTGGAAGCTGAGATCGAGAGACATGAGGTGGTGGACCGGTGGGGGTGCACGCGGGCCAATCAACGAAGAGGTTCAGATGTACCCCCTCAACCAGTTTCATAATTCTTCTGCGTCAATCCCGTGGGTTAGGGGCAGATCCGAGGCATGCCTTGCGTAAGCGGGAGAGTAAATTAATATTTTAAGTGGCAAATTCTTGAGAGAAGGAAAAATTAAGGATCCAAATTTGTAATTTTATTCACGGGCCCTTGGAGATGGCAATAATTGCATTGGATGGGAATGGATTGGTGGTCAATTTGCGGGGCCGGGGCTGGGGTGGGGTGGGGGAGGCTCTCCAATTATCGCTGAGCCAGGGACAGGCCGTCCATCGTCCACGTGTGCGATCGGGCGTTCGGTAGTTATACTATAAGTTTCACGCGTGCTGTCGCAGGAATTAGCGACGACAGGAATTGCTGTCACTTTCTAGACCAGAAACTTTTCATGGGAGCAGCCAAACCGCTCCCACAGTTTTTTTTTTTTTTTTTTTCTTCTTCTTCTTCTTTCTTTCTTTCTTTTTTCCTCTTCTCGCTGTTGCCGTGTTTTTCATTTATAAAAACGGGGATTAAACAGGCAAAAAGTTTGTTTGTCGGTAATTAGATTCTGTCGTCAGGTCTGCAAGTGAATAGTAGACTTATATTTTAAAACCAATAGAATTAGCTCAGTTGGGGGAGAGTGAATAAAATCTATGAACAAAGGTTGCAATAATGCAAGATCGATCAGGTCGGACATATAGATATGATTGATCAAGAAAATAGGTTCCATGACTTTGCAGAACTTCAATGAGAATATGGCGAGGAGAAAAAAAAAAAAATATGATAACTCAAAGCTAAATGAAACAATTATTAATATTGATTATATAAAAAAATGATTAAGTACAAATTAGTAATGGAATGGCCGACACATCACATCAGGGAATTAGGTGGACGAATATTTAAAGGCCTAGCATGTTTAATCTTATTGAATTTTCTCCAACACAAAATGAAAAATCACCGCACAGGAGAATCTTAGATTAGGGAAAGAAGACAGAATTCTTATGATGCTCATCATGGTTTATGGAATGTGAAAGCTTTGTCTATTTTGAGAAATCATATGTTAAAATGCGTAGGTTATGTGTTTAAATGAAACCTTTTTTCTTCCCTTCCTAATTAATGTAAAGATTGATGGTTGGTTTTAATAACAACTCTCTTTTAGTGTTTACTTGTCCTGATAGCTTCTTCCTTGGTTATTATTAATTGATGGTTTTCTATCCCTTCTTGGTAGTTGTTGATGGTAATCTTGTTCCTGTACTAATTATCAAAGAGCACAAATATGAAAAACCAGTGCTAAACAAAATTCCCTTCTTTTCAAGACTCCTCTTTCTAATGCATCATCCACTGCGCGCTGGCTAGGTTGTTTCTACAGCCATAACATTTCTGGGTGAGAAGTGCATGGACGTAGTTTTTGAAAGTTTTCAGAGTAATTATCTTCTTAGAAAAGTATTTGTACACCGCATCCGGTGCAGCAAATTCTACGTGGACTGTATCGCCCCTCCTTATTAATCCACATGGATCCTACATAGCTTGACGCAACGAAACAAGATAGAAGGAATACGATGTTATATTTTGAGCATGACGTGCATTAATACCGCTTCTGCGGTGTCTTCACGCATGAAAAAAAAAACATTTTTACCCTCCGAGATTTTCCTTAGAAAAGATAAATTGCCTCTTCTTCTTCTTCTTCTGAAGGCAAACTGGCATCGTTTCTTCTTCTTCCGAGTATCATTTCTTCTTCTTCATCCTGAGATAACTCTTATTTTTTCTAGACATCCTTGTTATAAAATAATGACATCCTAATTATAAAACGTTAAGGCAATGCTTTACGACATCCCTGCTAAAAAATTGGCTGAAAAAATATTACGACACTCCAGTTTTACAATTAAGATACCCTATTTACAAACGTACGACACCCTTATGGAAAACATTGAGTCAAAGCATTACGACATTGCACCCAAGGAGGAAATTGGTCTAAAAAAATTATAACATCATAGTTTTACTTTTAAGATACCCTAGTTACAAACTTATGATACCCTTACACAAAATGTTGAGGTAAAGCTCTACGACATCATACCCAAGAAGAAAATCAGCCAAAAAAATATTACGACATCCCAGTTTTATAATTAAGATACCCTAGTTATAAACGTACAATACTCTTACATAAAATATTGAGGCAAAGGTTATGACATCGCACCCAAGAAGAAAATCGATCGAAAAAACATCTCAATTTTACAATTAAGACACCTTAGTTACAAACTTACGACATCCTTACGAAAAACGTTAAGTCAAAGCATTATGAAATCACACCCAAGGAGGAAATCTTTCAAAAAAAAAATTACGATACCCCAGTTTTACTCTTAAGATACTTTAGTTACAAACTTACGACACCCATACACAAAATATTGAGACAAAGCTCTACGACATCGCACCCAAAGAGAAAATTGGTCAAAAAACATTACGATACACCAGTTTTATAATTAAGATTTAGTTATAAACTTACGACATTCTTACACAAAACATTGAGGCAAAGCTCTATGACATCGCACCCATGGAGGAAATTGGCTAAAAAAATATTACAACACCCAGTTTTACAATTAAGATATCCTAGTTACAAATATATGACACTGTTATGAAAAACATTAAGGCAAAGCATTACGACATTGCATCCAAAGAGAAAATCGATCAAAAAATATTACGATACCCCACTTTTACTTTTAAGATACCTTAGTTACAAACTTACGACACCCTTACACAAAACTTTGAGGCAAAGCTCTATGACATCGCATCCAAGGAGAAAATTGATCAAAAAAATATTACGACCCATAGTTTTACAATTAAGACACCCTAGTTATAAACGTACGACATCCTTACAGAAAACGTTGAGGCAAATCATTACGACATCGCACCCAAGGAGGAAATCAGTTGAAAAAATATTACGACACCCCAGTTTTATAATTAAGATACCCTAGTTACAAATTTACAATACCCTTATGAAAAATGTTGAGTCAAAGTGTTACAACATTGCACTAAAGGAGGAAATCGATCAAAAAAAATTACGACACCCCAATTTTACTCTTAAGACACTCTAGATAGAAACTTACGACACCCTTATATAAAACATTGTAGCAAAGCTCTACGACATCACACCCAAGAAGGAAATCAGTTGAAAAATATTACGATAACCCAGTTTTACTGTTAAGATACTCTAATTACAAAGGTACGATACCCTTACGAAAAATATTAAGGCAAAGCGTTACGACATCGCACCCAATGAGAAAATCATCTGAAAAAATATTATGACACCACAATTTTACTCTTAAGACATCCTAGCTACAAACTAATGATACTCTTACACAAAACATTGAGGCAAAGCTCTACGACATCGCACCCAAGGAGAAAATTGATCGAAAAAATATTACGACACCCCAGTTTTACAATTAATACACCCTATTTACAAACGTACAATGCCCTTACGAAAAACGTTGAGGTAAAGCATTACGACATCACACCCAAGGAGGAAATCAGCCAAAAAAATATTACAACACTCAAGTTTTATAATTAAGACACCCTAGTTACAAACTTACGATACCCTTACGAAAAATATTGAGTCAAAGCATTACAACATCGCACCCAAGGAGAAAATTGATCAAAAAAAATTATGATACCCCAGTTTTACTCTTAAGACACCCTAGTTACAAACTTATGACATCCTTATACAAAACGTTGAGGCAAAGCTCTACGAGATTATATCCAAGAAGAAAATCGATCGAAAAAATATTAACACCCCAGTTTTATAATTAAGACACCGTAGTTACAAACGTACGACATTCTTACAGAAAACGTTGAGGCAAAACATTATGACATCGCACCCAAGGAGAAAATCGATCAAAAAAATATTACGATATCCCAGTTTTACAATTAAGATGCTCTAGTTGCAAACATTGAGTCAAAGTGTTATGATATATTGCACCCAAGAAAAAAATTGATCGAAAATAAAATTATGAGACCCCAATTTTACTCTTAAGACATCCTAGTTACAAACTTATGACACCCTTACACAAAATATTGAGGCAAAGCTCTACGACATCACATCCAAGAAGAAAATCGATCGAAAAAGCATTACAATACCCTAATTTTATAATTAAGATACCCTAGTTACAAACTTATGACACCCTTACACAAACCATTAAGGCAAAGCTTTATGACATCGCACCCAAGGAGGAAATCGATCGAAAAAACATTACGATACCCCTATTTTACAATTAAGATATCCTAGGTTCAAACGTACGACACCCTTACGAAAAACACTGAGGCAAAGCGTTACAACATCACACCCAAGAAGAAAATCAGTCGAAAAAATATTATAATACCCCAGTTTTACTCTTAAGATACCCTTGTTACAAACTTACAACATTCTTACACAAAATGTTAAGGAAAAGCTCTACAATATCGCACCCAAGGAGAAAAATAGATCGTAAAAACATTATGATACCCTAGTCATAATATTACGATACCATAGTTATAAAATTATGATATCCCTAGAATATATCTAAAATAGGCCAAAAAATTTTATAGCACTCTAGTTATAAAATTAGGACATCCTAGTTAGAAATCTATGACACTCATTCAGAAAACATGGGCTGCACATGGATGGAACGATACGGGATAAGAGAGTGTATGGTTGCGGTTCATAATCATGATCCCATCGCTTATGCCATCTCTTCACACATGGAAAAGGTAATTTTTGTCCTCTTATCTTCCAAAAAGGATAATTTTAAATTTTTCTGTAGTTGCTTCTTTTCAATCAAAAGGCGCACCAGTGTCGTTTCTCTTCATCTGAAAGCGAGATAAATAACCTCTGAACCCTAGAGTTCCTTTCATTATTTTTACCTGTGCTTTTTCTTTTCTTTTTGGTGGTCGAGTAGTCACTAGTGTTCTAGTGATCCTCCACTATTTTTTCATTTCCTTCCATGGAGAAAAGTGGTTTTATGTGTCAACGAATACCACAAAGATAAAATTAGAAAGAAGCAGAGTAATGGTTCTTTATTTAAAAGAGGATAACGCTCCTTTAAGTGCCATTCCAAAAGAAGCTATAGAACCAGAAATAGGTGAACAATACGATGACTCCTTAGTTCAGATATTATGACACCTTTTTAAAAATATTATATCACCCTGCACATATTTAAGCCCAAAACAGTTCCATGACTCCCTAATTTGGATATTATGACACCTTTGCTTAAATATTTACACCCTACACAAATTTTTTTCATAATTTGATAATATTTTTTCTCCTATGTTTTAGGTAACTTTGGAATTATTTCACTCCCTATTGTGAAGGCTTCACAGTTCCATGACTCCCTAATTTGGATATTATGACGCCTTTGCTTAAATATTATACACCCTACACAATTTTTTTTCATAATTTGATAATTTTTTTCTCCTATGTTTTAGGTAACTTTGGAATTATTTCACTCCCTGTTGTGAAGGCTTCACAGTTATTTATTTTATTTTATTTTATAATTATTTAAAAATATATCTTAATTTTTTTGAAGATAACTCTCAACAATATTTATCCATTAGTTAATTAAGTTATAACTATATCTCTTTTAAAAATTTAAAATACTTACTTTGATGAAAATAGAAAGTGGAAGGGAGTTGAAAATTTTCTTCATAAATAGCGCTTCTCGGTATCATGATCGTAATCTTGAAGATACTGATAGTACTACGTCATATTCCTTCGAGCTATGTTTCCTCGGAGGGGCTCTGGCTAAGAGAGCTGCTGCTCGATCTCCATCAGGATTTGTGCCCGAAATGCGATAAGTGGGATGAACTGATTGAATCTCCGCATTGGGCTTCTAGTGCGATCCCTCGTAGTGGAGGAGTCCTTTGGCAGCGACGCGGGCTTATAGGGCGAGCAAGTCGGTTCCTTAGCTTTTCTTTTCTTTCTTTTTGGATTGTTCTACTCGAGCTGACCTTCTTGATTCTTCAGCCTTAACATATTTGTTCGCTAGGGCCATCATGTTGGAGAGGTTCTTCGGATAGTTGACTTTTATGGTTAAGTAGAAGTCCCCCTCCTTTGACACTCTACCTATTAGGGCAAACATGGCAACCTCATGATTGAGGTTATCAACTTCCAACACATATGGTCGCGTTAAAACGGTCAAGAAAACTTTTCAAAGACCCTTCCTCTCGCTGCTTAACTTCAGAGAGGGAGTTGGATTATCATTTGTGGTGGCGGCTGCTGATGATATGGCTGGTGACAAACGTGCCAATTCGTTGAAGGAATCAATGGATCTCAGCTTTAGAGCATTGAACCAGATTCTTGTGGACCCTCAGAAAGTAGAACGGAAGGACCAACACAAGATCGCATTTGATGCTCCATGGAACATCATGATGGATCGAAAACTACCCAGGTAGTCATCGGGGTCTGTGTTTGCACGGTACAACTCGATACTAGGGAGCTTGATATGGGCCGGGACCACCTCTTACATAATTCTGTCAGTGAATGGCATACCCTGCTCCACCTTGGGTTGAGAATGCGATGCATACCTGACAGCGTCTATCTCCTGACGCATTTCATGAAGTTGTTGTTGCACCAGGGGATCTCGAGTAGTAGGAGAGGCAGGGCGGGGAGATCGCGGCCGCAACATTTAGTCGTGGCGAGAGAATACTGGAGATAGGGAGTGAGCCCGACGAGATCTAGGCAGGCTCCTATCTCCGCCCTTCTACGGTATCGGCTCAACTCCTTCTTCGTGGCCGGATTATCAAGGGAGGCTCGTGGCCTCGAGTGGATCAGGTGGAGGAACCGCCGGTGAAACTGGGGCGGCTGTTCCATCGGAAAACTATTGAGTGGGCGCAGCTAGAAAAGGAACTCCATAAAGCCTCTGCACCAGTTGTGACAGGGCTTGAACTTGTTGGACCAGCATAGCAAACAGGTTCTGGGTGACCAAGGCTGCTGGCAGTAGAGAAACCTCAGTTGGTAATGGCTGCGAAGGTGTTGTATTATTTATGGGATCAGGCCTTTGAGAGGTGGCCTGATCAGGAGCATATGTGGTTGCCCTTTTGCGATTGGTCATTGAGGAATCGTCCTTCTTATCAGGAACCTTATCTCCTTGATTACAAGTTTAACTAGACTTGAGACCCTTCCTCTAGCACCAATCTGATGCTGCTGATTTCTATTTTTCGGCTTGGAGATGGTGCACGTCAGGATCGGATAGCGCTCTCTCGCCTGGATGGACCTGCAAGACAGTCTTTACGCAGGAAGCACAGGAGGTGGTCTCTGTGGAAGACCCTCCAATGCCCAAGTTAGTGAAAATCTTCAACAATCAGATATGAGAAGAATGCTCCAATAGAAGGATCTCTCAAAGATAATCTCTCGAGAGTCCTCGCTTTTGCTAGAGTTGTGTGAATATGAAAAAGCATACCTGGGGGGTCTAGGGTTGTCGTATTTATGCACCCTGAGAATATGGTAGGTTATACCTGATTTTTCGGGATATGGCATTTACGCACTACTAAGTGGGTAAGTCGTTACCTGATTTCTCAGACGCATTTTTGGGAGTTAATACGATTGGAATCCTGTCAATTATGGGATCGATAATTGATTAGCTTTATCAGGAGTTCGGAACTCCATTAATCATGGCCGGAGGGTCATATTTGGCTCCCATTTCCATTTAAGGAGGATTGCCTCGAAATATCTGTGATCAGGGCGGTTCGTCCTCCATAATATTCGGCGCGGTATGAGGCAGTAATGATGCTCAAGCCGAGGCATGGAGATAGTTGTCACGGTGATCGCATGAGCTACACCTACTAATAATCCCATGGGGGAAGCTGACTCTGAAGATCAAGATCGATGCTGGCATCGATGCCGACTCTAGCGTTGATGCTGAGATCGACTCTGACATCGATATCAGGACCGACTCTAGCGCCGAGCCATAACCAACTCTGGCATCAGTACCAAGACCGATTCTGGCGTTGGTTCTACGATCGAGTCTGGCATTGGTACCGAGACCGACTCTGGCATCAGTTCTAAGACCGACTCTGAAGGCTGAGTCTGACAGTTGCTGTCTGTTGTGCTACGGCTTCATCAGTCAATTTGAATATGACCTGATCAGTTACATCGAAGACAACTTGGCCCTTGTTGCTACGCATGTTTATTGATGTAGTGATAATTTTCCCCACATCAATAGTTATAAACTTATAAAGCATTAAGATAATATAATTAAGAAATAGTTCATAAAAAGCATATTTTTAAAATTAAATAAACACTAATGTCAAATGGCTAATAAGATTACAAAATAAAAATAAACAAATTTAAAAATATGCTTAATATAATTTTTAAAAAATAAATTTATATCTAATTCTATTCTTTCATCTCTTCTTCGAAAATATTTGAAGGGATTGATGTTGATATATTAACATCAACTATATTATATGTCAAAAAATAAAATATTTAAACATTAACCAAATAAAAAAATCTAATTATAATTCATAAAATTATATAATATCTTTAAATAAAATTCTAAAATTTAAAATAAATAAAATTAAAAAATATATATATCTTATTTTTATATTCAAATAACTAATTATAAGTTTGATTAAAACTTATGCATTTTTTAGAAAATACCTAGGTTATTTCGAAACATCCATATCCTTACCGGCCTAAAAATGTTTAGATCGTTTGAATTTTTGAATAAAAAAAAGACAAACGAAACTCTAATCCTTTCTTTTTTAAACGCGTTAGAGTTGAACTCACAAGTTGAGCCTGATACCTACCACCGTTATACTAAGTCAACCTATGACATTCTTAGAAGTTAGTTCAAATTTGATATTGGTGTGATCACCGGACTCAAAGGTCTGACTCCACCTCCAAGCATCACTACCACTGTTTACGAGCATCAAATATCAAAGGCCAGTTTGGGACTGATTCCCCGTAAAGCACCAGTCCACCTCCAACCAGATTTGTAAGTTCCTGTTAGGGTTATGCTCATCAATATCACTCAGAAACGAGACTTTACATCTGGTTTTTTAAGGGGAGCTTGCATTGTGGTATTGGATGAACACAAATTTCTTGAAGAGCAATATGAGAATTCTTTAATACTGCACCTTTTTGCTCTAAGATTTTGCAAATATTGTTAATTCATGATGACGCTCTTTAAGGTTGAACTGGCTGACACACTTCCATTCGAGTAAGAAGTCCAAATTAAAGTCTGAGTGGTAAACCATTCATTAATTACAATATAAGTGTATGATTTTAATGCAAAGTAAATAAGTTATGCACAAATATCATGAGCCTTTAGGACTGCTAAAATAAAGTGTGTTTTAAATGATGCATTTCCCGCATGATCTATCTAGGAGCTATGATTTTGACTTTTTGAGTCATGTCATATATATATATATATATATATATATATATATATATATATATGTTGAGGGGTAAAATCGTCATTGCGTTGATAACCGTGCGAAGGGCTAAGATCAGCCCCATCCCCCCCCGCTCGCTACATTACGCCCATAAAGAACAAGCTAACTAATATGGTCCAATGGGCCGAGCAACCTATAGCTCGGCTTTCCCCGAGCCACCCATAGCTCGGTTCTCCCGAGCAACCCGTAGCTCGGCTTCCCCGAGCTACCCATAGCTCGGCTTCCCCAAGCTTCCCATAGCCCGGTCTTCCCGAGCTACTCACAGCTCGGCTTCCCCGAGCCATTCATAGCTCGGTTCCCCTCGAGCCACCCATAGCTCGGCTTCCCGAGTCATTCATAGCTCGGTTCCCCCCGAGCTACCCATAGCCCGGTTCTCCGAGTAACCCCCGAGCAATCCATGGCTCGACATACACCTCCATGGAACCCGATGCGGGAGAGCCCAGGCCTAGCGTAACAGAATCCCAAACAAATAATCATATCAAGGAGTGGCCTAGGATCTACAATAACGGCCTAGGACCTACGCACTCATCAGATCTCAGGCCATCAGAGAGCCCTCCCAGTCGTTGATCCTTCAACGAACGAGATACGGATCCCACCGGCCTTACAACAGCTTGATTCGAATCATCTCTATATCCTAACAACCTTCGAACCTTCCAAAGGCGCTCAAGATCCAGGTGATTGCCTATAAATATGACACTCCCAGATTCTCTCAGGTATGCGCACAAGCCCCCGTACACAGCTCCTGGCTCACTCTCTTTCTCACTCTCACTCTCTCTCCTTCACTGCTCATCGGTGCTCCCCTAGAGCTCCCGATTGGCCACCCCTGGAGAGACTCCCCAGAGAGATCATTCTCCTCATTTCTGTTGATCGTCGATCCCCACTGACTTGAGCGTCGGAGGGTCTTCCGCGGAGGGTCACCCCTAACGCGTCTCGCGTGAAGACTTCTGTGCAGGTCACGCTCAGTCAGGAGACAATCAACTAAAAATAATGTTTTATTGTCTATTTATTTTTTAAAATATCAAAATAGTGTAATTTATGAAAGTCTAGATGGATATAAGTTTTTTTTTTTTTGAAAGAAAAGGGTAAAAAAGTTTAAAAAATTTGTTTGTGCTATAATTATTAAAATTTCATGCACTTGGAGATCCATCATTCGCTCCAAAAATCTCAAGTTGATAGAGAGGTTCGCTTAGTAGGGCAAGCCTAATTTACGTACTAGTTCTTTCTAAGAAAGAAAAAAAAAACCTTTTATGCATCTATATGGGTCATTGATGATGCATATGGCGCCAGATGTAACCTAATACTATTGGTTAATTTAGATTCTTACTGGCTAGGGAATAACCAACCTACATTTGTGGTCTATGTATTTTAAAATGAGAACGTGCAAAACAGCTCCGTAACCGTCGCCCGAACGTGCTCCAAAAATCTCTATGATGGCAGAAATTTTTGAAGAGTTTTGTATATAAAAATTGGTCCCTTGTACCTGCTCTATAATAAGAGAAAACCACACACCATCTAATTGGGTAGAGAAAGGATCAGAAGAACCAGAATTCAAAGCTTCTTCCTTTTTTTATCCCAAGGCCGGAACGATGGCGGGAGGTAATTCTTCATATTATTTTCCGCTTCTTTACTTTATTTTGAAGTGCCATGTTGATCTAAATTACATAAGGCACATTATTGGAATTTTTTTTTACATTTGGTATCAGAGCTCACATCGCCTCTGTCTCATTTTCGCCGAATGCTTTCTGCTTTTGGGCTCTTCTTTATGTTGGATTTTTGTTTTAAATCTTGGAAAAGATCTATTTAAAATTTTATCCCGATCAAAAAAAAGGGAAAATCCGCCGACGACGGAGGTCCAATCCGCCATCGTGTCTACCCACTTTCGTTCCTGAATTTCGATCCGATCCAGCCATCCCTCGCGAAGGAGTCGAGAGAGAGAGAGAAAGGGTAAAGAAGGATAAGAGAGGCGAGGAAGCCCACTTTCGTTCCTGAATTTCGATCCGATCCAGCCATCCCTCGCGGAGGAGTCGAGAGAGAGAGAGAAAGGGTAAAGAAGGAGAAGAGAGGTGAGGAAGTGCCTCTCTGTCTTATACGCTCTCTTTCTCTCTTGCAGTTGGGTGCGTCTCCTCTGCCTCATCCCTCGGCCATCGGGGCGCTCTTCCCGGATGTGATAGATCACGAGATCTAGCCTTTTGATGTGAGCTATGAGGGAATTAAATGAGTCAGAAGCGAAGGAGACCAGCGGAAAGTGCGCGGCTAAGAAGGCGATGGATTCGGATTACGGCATTCCCCATATATATGCTATATTCTCGTTGGTTTCATCTTCTTCTCCCACCATCCTCTTTTACTATGTTGATTAATTGTAGAAATTAATTGAGTTGCATGTCCAGTATTCACCCGAGATTCCATTGCTTAATTAGGAGGAAATTAAATAGGTGTGGGGACATGTGGTTTGAGTAGGACTTCTGAGAAGATAACGTAAACCAACGGCGTCTTCACCGGCTCCGCCACCCGACTTCCGGACGGGCGGATTTCCATGGTCTACACCGGTGCGACCCCCAGGTCGGTCCAGGTCCAGAACCTTGCCTTCCTGGCCGACCCGGACGACACGCTCCTTATAAACTAGAACAAGTCCGAGTCAAACCCGGTTCTCCTTCCACCGAACTAGATCTGGAAGACCGACTTCCGCGACCCGACCATGGCCTGGTACGTGCCGTCCGAATTGGCCTGGCGGCTCGTCATCGGGTCCAAGGACGCGGACCACAATGGCATCGCTCTGGTGTACCAGACCAAGGACTTCATAACCTACGAGCTGCTGCCGGATTTTCTCCATTTGCTGAACCGGACCGGGATGTGGGAGTTCTTGGACTTCTACCCGGTGTCGACCGGGTCGTCTGTGGGGCTGGACACGTCGATCGGGTCGTCGGTGGATCGCCGGACAGCGTCCCTGGGCTCGGCCGAGGGCCTGTCGGAGAAGTCGAACGAGCCGATCCTCGGCACCACCCCGGCCTACACCTGGACCAACGCCATGCTCGTCTGGCAGCGGACGGCCTACCACTTCCAGCCCCAGGAGAACTGGATGAGCGGTTCCTTCCTTTTTACTCCCTTCTCCTTCCTTTCTTTACTTCAAAAACAAACAGATAGATAAGAGATATCAACGCTGATTCGTTTTCTTCTTTTGCCTTTTGATGGGGCCAGTTGACCCCATGAAAAATAAAGACAATAATTTTTGGACGGCCCACCTTGACAGCGACGTCGGTCTCAACGTTGACCGCGTCCCATCTCGATCTTGGCATCGGCCGCGACCCACTTCGACCTCAACGTCCGTGACGGCCCACCTCGGCCCCGGCAATTGGCCTCACCCTGCTCGGCCACCTCGGCTCCAGCCAGCCCCGTTTCCTTCTAGCCGGCCTCGACACTTTCCTAGCCGCCCCCTACGTCTCCAAGCTGGCCGGCCCCGGCACCTCCCAGCCAGCTCCGGCACCTTCCTAGCCGGCCCCCTACGTCTCCAAGCTGGCCAGCCCCGGCACCTTCCCAAGCGGCCCGGCATCTTCCTAGCCGGCCCCCTACGTCTCCAAGCTAGGCAGCCCCGGCACCTCCCAGTCGGCCCCGGCACTTTCCTAGCCGGCTCCCGGCGTGTCCAAGCTGGCTGGCCCCGACCCTTCCTAGCCAGCCCCCTACGTCTCCAAACTAGGCAGCCCCGGCACCTCCCAGCCGGCCCCGGCACCTCCCACCGGCCCCCTATGTCTCCAAGCTGGCCGGCCCCGGCACCTTCCCAAGCGGCCCAGCATCTTCCTAGCCGGCCCCCTACATCTCCAAGCTGGCCGGCCCCGGCACCTTCCCAAGTGGCCCAGCGTCTTTCTAGCCGGCCCCCTACGTCTCCAAGCTAGGCAGCCCCGGCAGCTCCCAGTCGGCCCCGGCACTTTCCTAGCCGGCCCCTGGCGTGTCCAAGCTGGCTGGCCCCGACCCTTCCTAGTCGGCCCCGGTGTCTCCAAGCCCGCCAAGTCGGCCCCGACCCGGTGTCTCCAAGCCTGCCAAGTCAGCCCCGGCCATTCTTGGCCAACCCCTCTCGGCCCCGACATCTTTAAGTTCTCCAAGCCCACCGAGTCAGCCCCGACCCTTCCTGGTCGGCCCTTCTCGGTCCCGGCATCTCCAAGCTTGCCGAGTCGGCCCTGACCATTCCTGGCCAGCCCCTCTCGACCCCGGCATCTCTGAGTTTTCCAAGCCCGCCGAGTCGGCCCCGACCCTTCCTGGTCGGCCCTTCTTGGCCCCGGCATCTCCAAGCCCGCCGAGTCGGCCCTAGCCATTCCTGGCCGGCCCCTCTCGGCCCCAGCATCTCCGAGTTCTCCAAGCCCGCCGAGTCAGCCCCGACCCTTCCTGGTCGGCCCTTCTCGGCCCCGACGTCTCCAAGCCCGCCGAGTCGGCTCCGGCCATTCCTGGCTGGCCCCTCTCGGCCCCGGCATCTCCGAGTTCTCCAAGCCCGCCGAGTCGGCCCCGACCCTTCCTGGTCGGCCCTTCTCGGCCCCGGCCTCTCCAAGCCCACCGAGTCGGCCCTCTGGACTTGCTAAGATAAGACCTGCCCCGCTTCCCTAGGAATTGGAGGCACCATCAACATGAAGAATCCAAGCCTCCGCCAAATCTTCCTCAGCTACGGAACATTTCTCTGGGGCANGACCCCGATCTGCCGGGGAGGTCAGCCCCGGCCGCCCCTGGCTAGCCGGGTTCAGCCTCGACTCCCCCGGAAGGTCGAGGTGTCCCAGTTCTCCCCAGCATGGCCCCAGCAGTTCAAGAAACCGCCTCTCTGACTCGCGCCGCCTGACGACGCCAGGTCCACCTACTACTGGCCACGTTGTTGATGGGACTAGATCCAACAACCCAACAACCCTGCGGCTGATGGGACTTAACCCACCAACCGCCGTTTTCTCCCTCTCCGATGGATAGGACCCACCAACCAGCCCAGATTCACACAACTTCCAAGGACTCCGCAGACATTCTTCTTCACGCAATCCCACGTGATCATGTCAACCCCTATAAAAAGGTGAATCCACTCCTAAACAGGTATGCGCGATAATCCCCAAAATCGCCATGCCTTAGCTTCAGGAAGGAATCCCTCCTCCCTGAGACCTCCTTTTTCACACTAAAAAGGGCTCACTCGAGCCCCTCTTCAGCTGTGACCTCAGTTGCTAACTTGGGCGTCGGAGGGTCCCACCGGAGAACCCCTCCGGTCCTGGGACTTTTCTGCAGGTAACCTGGTGAAGAAGAGCTGGAGAAGCATTCCGTTCCCGACGTCCAGGATAGGTGATTGAGCGTCATCAGATTGGCGCGCCAGGAAGGGGGATAAGAAAAAGTAGCGAACGTTCTCCCTGAGCTACATCTCCTCTCTCCCCCTCTTCTCTTCAGAAGCCATGGTGGTGACGCGAGCTCAGGATGCCTCCATCAGCTGCCCAGCGGGGCTCCCCCGCCAACTAGGCAGCAGGAGGCCAATCCCCCTGCTACCAACCCTCCAGTTGCCTGCCCGCCGCCGGAGGCCGCTGATCAAACAGCGGAGCGGCTGGCGACTCTTCCCAGCAAGTCCAGAATCTCACCGCCATGGTCCACGGGCTCCAGCAACAACAGTCCGTGGCCACCCAGCATCAGACTGCTCCCCCGCCAGTCAACAGTCGCGAGGGGAGGTTCTCCTCGGCGGGAGGCCGGTCGGCGAGAGACCGGCCGACGTCAAGCTTCCCCTAGGAAGCCTCGACGCGAGCCCTCCAAGCGGCCACGGTCCCCTGACCACGGCCCCAACAAATTTCCTCCCAAGCCACATCATCAAGAAACCCAGGCGGAAGTCCCGACTTCCGTCTCCATCTCCTTCTGCCTCTTCTTCTTCTTCTTCCTCCGAGCCATCTCGGAGGGCCCCGACGATCAGCCGCCAGGCGGAGGAACGCCTGGAGGAGTACAACAGGCGCCTCGACGAGCTCGCCAAGAAGATCAACCATCAGCCGGAGGAAGAGTTCGACACTCGTCCTCCTTACACTCGCCGATATTGGAGGAACCGGTCCCCTCCAGGTTCCGCTTTCCTCAGTGGACCCGTACGATGGTACGACGATCCTCTCGATCATCTCGAGAGTTACAAAGCAATGATGCAAATCCAGGGCGCTTCAGACGCCCTTCTCTGCAAAGCCTTCCCCGCTACTCTGCGGAAGGCCGCCGTGCATGGCACTCACGCCTGCCCCCTCACAGCATCGACTCCTTCCGGGAGCTTGAGAAAGCATTTTTGGCCCACTTCGATGCCTGCCGGCGAATCCCAAGGGTGGCCAGACAGTCTTTTCTCCGTCGTCAGAAGGAGGGAGAGTCACTGCGGGACTTTGTGTCCCGGTTCAAGGCTGCCGCCCTCGAGGTCTATCATCTCGACGACGCGGTGGCAGCACTGGCATTGAAGCGGGGACTCCTCCGTCCCGCTTCACTTTCTCCTTGGATAAGAAGCCCCCAAGCTCTTATTCTGATCTCCTCCTCCGAGCTCAGAAATACATCCGCGCGGATGAAGCCGACTTCACCCGCCGAAAATCTTCAAGAAACTCCAGCCACAAGCCTGCTCGCCCCGAGCCCAGCGGGCCTCCTCGACACAGGCGAGCTGACCCACCTCGTCGTTCCAAGAACAGGCATCGAAGCCCCGTCCCTGACGAGAGTAAGGTCACACCTCTTCTAACCCTCGATCCCACATTCTGATGGAGATCGAGGGTGAGCCTTATCTTCAACGACCTCCTCCCATAAAAAAAGGTCCTCCCCGTGACAAGAGCCGCTACTGCCGATTCCATCGGGATTACGGCCACGATACCGATAGCTGCTACAGCTTGAAGCAGGCCATCAAGGAGCTCATCCAGCGGGGCTACCTCGGCAAATATGTCCAAAAGGCGCTGCAGCCACTGCCAGCCCTCATGGGGTTTCCCGCCTGTCCAACCCCTGATCGATAATGCCCCACTGAGCGGACGATCGGGATGGTGTCCTAGGGATCAGCTTCTGCACCTAAACGGCCGAGGGGGGAGGAGGCGCCGAGTAATGTACTTCCTGAGAGGGTCCCTACCGCATCACCGAAACACTTCATAGGGGGGCATACAAATTAGAGGAACTCGACAGGAAACCCATTCCACGTACCTGAAATGCGGATAACCTCCGCCAGTATTATCAATGATGTATTCCCCTGGAGTGTGAAGTCATAAAGGAGGCCCTTTCTGACACAACAGCCTATTCTCCCTTGCGTCAGAGGACCAAGTCTCCCAAAAGGAGCTCATCGGTATCACGGCCCACGGGACACCACTCGGCCCCATCACTGCGATGCCCCCAATTGGTTAAGACCCTAAAGGCTTTGTACCTGGCTGAGTCACCACTTGGGCAGCACACAAACCCCAAGTTGGTTCAAAAGGAGCTCACTGGCATCGCGGCCTACGGGACACCACTCGACCCCGGCACAGCGATGCCCCCGAGTCGATTAAGACCCTAAAGGCTCTGTACCTGGCTGAGTCGCCACTTGGGCGGCACACAAACCCCCAAATTGGTTCAAAAGGAGCTCACTGGCATCACGGCCCATGGGACACCACTCGGCCCCGGCACGACGATGCTCCCGAGTCGGTTAAGACCCTAAAGGCTCCGTACCCGGCTGAGTCACCACTTAGGCAGCACACAAACCCCCAAGATGGTTCAAAAGGAGCTCACTGGCATCGCGGCCCATGGGACACCACTCGGCCCCGGCACAGCGATGCCCCCGAGTCGGTTAAGATCCTAAAGGCTCCGTACTCGGCTGAGTCACCACTTGGGCGGCACACAAACCCCTAAGTTGGTTCAAAAGGAGCTCACTAGCATCGCGGCCCACAGGATACCACTCGGCCCCAGCACAGCGATGCCCCTGAGTCGGTTAAGACCCTAAAAGCTATGTACCCGACTGAGTCACCACTTGGGCGGCATACAAACCCCCAAGTTGGTTCAAAAGGAGCTCACTAGCATCGCGGCCCATGGGACACCACTCGGCCCTAGCACAGCGATGCCCCCGAGTTGGTTAAGACCCTAAAGGCTCTGTACCCGACTGAGTCACCACTTGGGCGGCACACAAACCCCCAAGTTGGTTCAAAAGGAGCTCACTGGCATCGCGGCCCACGGGACACCACTCGGCCTTGGCACAGCGATGCCCCTGAGTCGGTTAAGACCCTAAAGGCTCCATACCCGGCTGAGTCGTCACTTGGGCGGCACACAAATCCTCAAGTTGGTTCAAAAGGAGCTCACTGGCATTATGGCCCATGGGACACCACTCGGCCTCGGCACAGCGATGCCCCCGAGTCGGTTAAGACCCTAAAGGCTCCGTACCTGGCTGAGTCGCCAATTGGGCAGCACACAAACCCCCAAGTTGGTTCAAAAGGAGCTCACTGGCATCGCGGCCCAAGGGACACCACTCGACCTCGGCACAGCGATGCCCCGAGTTGGTTAAGACCCTAAAGGCTCCGTACCCGGCTGAGTCGCCACTTGGGCGGCACACAAACCCCCAAGTTGGTTCAAAAGGAGCTCACTGGCATCGCGGCCCATGGGACACCACTCGGCCTCGACACAATGATGCCCCCGAGTTGGTTAAGACCCTAAAGGCTCCATACCCGGCTGAGTCGCCACTTGGGCGGCAGACAAACCTCCAAGTTGGTTCAAAAGGAGCTCACTGGCATCGCGGCCCACGGGACACCACTCGGCCCTGGCACAGCGATGCCCTCGAGTCGGTTAAGACCCTAAAGGCTTCGTACCCAGCTGAATCGCCACTTGGGCGGCACACAAACCCCCAAGTTGGTTCAAAAGGAGCTCACTGGCATCGCGGCCCACAGGACACCACTCGGCCCTGGCACAACGATGCCCCGAGTTGGTTAAGACCCTAAAGGCTCTGTACTCGGCTGAGTCACCACTTGGATGGCACACAAACCCCTAAGTTGGTTCAAAAGGAGCTCACTGGCATCGCGGCCCACGGGACACCACTCGGCCCCGGCACAGTGATGCCCCCGAGTCGGTTAAGACCCTAAAGGCTCCGTACCCGGCTGAGTCCCCACTTGGGTGGCACATAAACCCCCAAGTTGGTTCAAAAGGAGCTCACTGGCATTGTGGCCCACGGACACCACTCGGCCCCGGCACAACAATGCCTCCGAGTCGGTTAAGACCCTAAAGGCTTCATACCCGGCTGAGTCACCACTTGGACGACACACAAACCCCCAAGTTGGTTCAAAAGGAGCTCACTGGCATCATGGCCCACGGGACACCACTCGGCCCCGGCACAGCAATGCCCCCGAGTCGGTTAAGACCCTAAAGGCTCCGTACTCGGCTGAGTCACCACTTGGGCGGCACACAAACCCCCAAGTTAGTTCAAAAGGAGCTCACTGGCATCGCGGCCCATGGGACACCACTCGGCCTCAGCACAGCGATGCCCCCGAGTAGGTTAAGACCCTAAAGGCTCCGTAACCGGCTGAGTCGCCACTTGGGCGGCACACAAATCCCCAAGATGGTTCAAAAGGAGCTCACTGGCATCGCAGCCCACGGGACACCACTCAGCCCCGGCATGGCGGTGCCCCGAGTAGGTTAAGACCCTTAAGGAACTGTAACCGGCTGAGTCGCCACTTGGGCGGCACACAAACTCCCAAGATGGTTCAAAAGGAGCTCACCGGCATCTCGGCCCACGGGACATCACTCGTAGCGGTTCACAAACCCCCAGAGTGGTTAAGACCCTAAAGGCTTTGTACCCGATGAGTTGCCCCTTGCAGCGGTTCCCACACCTCCGAGGTGGTTCAAAAGGAACCTGACGACTCTCAGCTCTCAGGTCACCCTCCGAGGTTCAAAAGGCTTCCGGTAGCCACAACTTACCTCAGCGGTTTCAACTCTGTGTCATCGACCGACGGCCAATCGCCCTCGACGGCTCTATTTCTGCTTCGTCAATTTTGTCCTGGTCTCAGCGGCTTTATCTTGGCAGCCTCAAGCCGGCGGATAGCCATGAAAAGACTTCTAGACTCCGTGTTGGGAAAGGATTATTAGCTACCCTCAGCTAGCCAAAGAAGGCATGCAGATGTCCATACAAGGCAGCGCAGAGAGAAAAGGGGTTTCCCCACCTAGAAGGAATCATGGTTGAAGTTAACATGAAAGAGCAGATACCAAGGTAAAAGTTTTACACTCCTTTCACTTAGCTGATGTGGGGCACGCAAGCTCAAGGAGTGTGAGGGGCATTTGATGGGGCCAGTTGACCTCATGGAAAATAAAGACAATAATTTTTGGACGGCCTACCTTGACAGTGGCATCGGTCTCAACATTGGCCGCGTCCCACCTCGATCTTGGCATCAGCCACGGCCCACTTCGACCTCAGCGTCCGCGACGGCCCACCTCGGCCTCGGCGTCGGCCTGGCCTACCTCGTCCTTGGCCCCGCTCGGCCACCTCGGCCTCGGCAATCGGCCTCGCCCCGCTAGGCGGCCCCGGCACTTCCCAGCCGGCCCGACACCTTCCATCCGGTCCCGGTACTTTCCTAGCAGGCCCCTACGTCTCCAAGCTGGCCGGCCCCAGCACCTTTGCAAGCGGCCCGATGTCTTCCTAGCCGGCCCCCTGCGTCTCCAAGCTAGGCACCCCCGGCACCTCCCAGTCGGCCCCGGCACTTTCCTAGCCGGCCCCCGGCGTGTCCAAGCCCATCGAGTCGGCCCCGGCCCTTCTCGGCCCTGGCGTCTCCAAGCCGGCCAAGTCGGCCCCGACCTTCCTGGTCGGCCCTCCTCGGCCCCGGCGTCTCCAGATCTGCCGAATTGGCCACGACCTTTCCTGGTCGGCCCCTCTCGGCCCCGGCGTCTCCAAGCCCGTCGAGTCGGCCCCGGCCATTCTTGGCCAGCCCCTCTCGGCCCCGACATCTCCGAGTTCTTCAAGCCCGCCAAGTCGGCCTCGGCCATTCTTGGCCAGCCCCTCTCGGCCCCGGCGTCTCCAAGACCGCCGAGTCGGCCCCGGCCATTCCTGGCCGGCCCCTCTCGGCCCCGGCATCTCCCAGTTCTCCAAGCCCGCTGAGTCAGCCCCGGCCATTCCTGGCCTGTCCCACCCCGGCACTTCCTGGCCGGGGTGGTCGGCCCCGGCCGCCCCTGGCCAGCCGGGTTCAGCCTCGACTCCCCCGGAAGGGTCAAGGTATCCCAGTTCTCCCCAGCATGGCCTCAGCAGTTCAAGAAACTGCCTCTCTGACTCGCGCCGCCTGACGACGCCAGGTCCACCTACTACTGGCCACGTTATTGATGGGACTAGACCCAACAACCCAACAACCCTGCAGATTGATGGGACTTAACCCACCAACCGCCGTTTTCTCCCTCTCCGATGGAACAGGACCCACCAACCAGCCCATATCCACACAACTTCCAAGGACCCGCAGATATTCCTTCTTCATGGAATCCCACGTGACCATGTCAACCCCTATAAAAAGGTGAATCCACTCTCTGAACAGGTATGCGCGATAATCCCCAAAATCGCTGCCTTAGCATTCAGGAAGGAATCCCTCCTCCCTGAGACCTCCTTTTTCACACTAAAAAGAGCTCACTTGAGCCCTCTTCAGTTGTGACCTCAGTTGCTAACTTGGGCATCGGAGGGTCCCACCGAAGAACCCTCTCCGGTCTTGGGACTTTTCTGCAGGTAACCTGGTGAAGAAGAGCCTGGAGAAGCATTCCGTTCCCGACGTCCAGGATAGGTGATTGAGCATCATCAGCAGGCACCAGCTTCCTGGGAAGACAGATGGAGCTCCTCCACCACCCCAACCTTTGTCACTCCCTCACCGCCTTCCTCTCTATGTTGGAAATCAAACGCACCCACGCCCACATCATCACCACCGGTCTCTCCTCCGACCCCTTCACCCTCGCGCATCTCCTCGCCGCCGCCGCTATCCCGCCCTCTAGTGACCTCCGCTACGCCAAGTCCCTTTTCTTCGCCATTGCCCATCCCAAGCTCTTCATGTACAACACCATGATCCGCGCGTTCTCACAGAGCCCTGAACCCATCCATTCCATCCACTATTACCTCCAAATGCTCCGTTCCAGAATCTCGCCCGATAGACTCACCTTCCCTATCCTTATCAAATCTTGTTCCACCTTGGCCGAGGCCTTCACTGCTAAGTTATCAAGCTCGGGTTGGACTTTGACGTGTTTATTGTCAACAACGCTGATACGGCTGACCATCTCCTCTGGGTGGTATTATCTTTTGCACAATTTTCGAAGATAATGATGTGACAGCAAAACCCAGAAAAGGAACTTTGGCTCCAGCCTTCAGCGATGGCCTTTGGCTCCGGCCTCCAGCGACGGCCTTTGGCTCCGGCCTACAGCGACGGCCTTTGGCTTCGGCCTCCAGCGACGGCCTTTGGCTCCGGCCTCCAGCGATGGCCTTTGGCTTCGGCCTCCAGCAATGGCTCCAGTCCTAACTTGGTGCCTTTCTCGCATGCACAATGACCCGCCTCAGGCAACAGATCTCGAGATTCGAGGTCTATTGCCGTGTACCTCGATCACTAAAATCACGAGCAAGTGCTACCACGATCGACAGTTACCGCTACAAGCGGCCCTCATCCAGCAACGGCTTAACTACTTACCGTTCAAAGAAACTTATCTCAACAAGGAAGATTCGACGGTTCCAACAGAACGAGGTAAATGGGACCCCCCAAACAGGTATAAGAGGAGGACCCGAGCTCAATACAAGGGGATCTCTCTCTCTCTCGCCCTATCTATCGCTCTTTATCTCTCAACTCAAATCTCACTTCTACAGAACTGAGCGACAAGTTTACTAACTTGAGCGTCAGAGGGTCCTTGTCGGGAACACCGGCCGAGGACTTCTTGCAGGGTTCCGAAGAAGGGAGATGACCCCTCCATCTTGGAAGCCCACGACAAACCTCAGCATGCCCGTCGCTCAACACGGTTGATTTGTTCGCATCAGATTGGCGCACCAGGAAGGGGCGTTCGCACGGGAGAAAGGTAAAAGTTCTCCCTATGACCCCCATCAATTATGTGAGGGAGACGATGGTGACTACACGAGCACAAGAGGCTTCCTCTAGTCAAGCCGCAGAGCGCATTCCATGGGCTGAGCAATCGGAGGCCAACCTTCGTGTTCCGCCCCCTGCACAGATAAGCCAGCCTGACCGGCTTGAGGTTCTGGCTCACCAGGTCCAGGACCTTATGATAATGGTACGGGGACTGCAAGAGCATTATTTGACTACTGCACCTCAACCCCCTACGCCCGATGAAGGGGTGCAGGGGATAGTCCAGTCTCACCAAGGCGGGACCCCGCCTGAGGTCTCCCGTCGCTCACCCCCTGAACTTCGTCGCCGAGAGGCCTCGAAGCGACGACGGTCCCCTCTCGCCACTCCGATCGTTCCCACCATCGGCCGGAGGAGAGAGAGTCTAGATGGGTGCGTTCCTTACGCCGGCGATCTTCCTCGGCTTCTTCTTCCGATTCATCTCGAGATGGCACCATCAGGAAGACTACCCTCGGGCCGAGCAACGGCTCGATGAGTATCATCAATGGTTGGAAGAGCTTAGCCGCCGGATCGCTAATCCTTATGGGACGGACTATGAGCATCGCCCCCCACTTTCCCGACATATCATGGAGGAACCGGTCCCGCCCCACTTTCGTCTCCCCCAACTAGATCCATACGATGGCACGACGGACCCCCTGGACCACCTGGAGAGCTACAAGGTCCTCATGCAGGTCCAGGGAGCAACGGACTTCCTTTTATGTGTCGTCTATCCGGCCACCCTTCGCAAGGCGGCACGCGCGTGGTATTCCTGCCTGCCTCCACACAGCATCAACTCGTTTTGGCAACTCGAGCAATCTTTCCTGGCCCACTTTGATGCTTGCCAAAGATCCCACGAGTGGCCGATAGCCTATTTGCTATCCAGCAGAGGAGTGGCAAGACCTTGAAGGACTTTGTCACTCGGTTTAAGGAAGTAGCGTTGGAGGTATATAACCTGAAAGATTCTGTAGACACTTTGGCATTAAAGCGAGGACTTCGTCCCTCTTGGTTTGCCTATTCCCTGGACAAGAAGCCTCCGAGTTCTTATGCCAAGCTTCTGAGTCAAGCACATAAGTACATCCACCGACGAGGCGGATTCTTCCAGGAGGGAAGCTGACAAGAACACCAGTAAGAAACCACCGCCTACTGATCATACCGGAGCACGATCTCGGAAGCCTGAGCCTCCTCACCGCTCAGATCGCCGACCAAGACGCTTGTTCCTAAGGAGCAATTTACTCCCCTCATGGCTCCTATATCTCATCCTACTAGAGATCGAGGAGGAACCTTATTTCAAGCGTCGGCTCCCCTGAAATCTGGGACCCCCCGCAACAAGGAGTTTTACTGCCGATACCACCGAGACTATGGTCACGACACCGAGGACTGCCGCCATCTGAAGAAGGCCATTGAGGAGCTAGTTTAACAGGGTCACCTAGGCAAATTCGTTCGAAGGGGAAACCTTCCCACTTCGGGTCCATCGGTGCCTCCGATACTTTCGGCCGGCGTGGACAATGCTCCAACGGAAAAGACCATAGCTATAATTTCCTAGGGGTAGGTGGCGGTTTAAAGAGGCAGCGATAGAGAATAGATTCTATAATTCCTTTCTTTGGAAAGGATTTAGATGGGGTAGTTAATAAGCATGACGACAGCGTCGTTGTGTCCATGACTATAGCCAAACATCCTGTAAAAAGAATTTTAGTTGATAGTTCGGTGGATGTTTTGAGCTACGAGGCTTTGTTCGGATGAATCTGTCGAAGTCTTTCCTTCGACCCGTCGCCGCGCATCTAATGGGCTTCACTGGAGACTCGGTGAGCGTGGAGGGGGAGATCGCCCTCCCAGTCATGGCTGGGACCCTCCATGTCAAAGCACCGTAATTATAAATTTCTTGGTGGTCCGGGTCCCACTGGCTTATAATGCTATATTAGGGAGACCAAGATTGAATTTGCTAGATGCCGTGATCTCCACTAAGAGATTATTGGTAAGGTTCCCTACTGATGAAGGAGTCGGAGAGATGAAAGGGGAGCAAAGCCCGCCACCGCTTTGCTATCATTTATCTCCCAGCCCACTGGAAGCGGCGTCGGCAATACCTCTGAGCCACTCGATCCCCAGGAGCTGGGAAGGAGGGGAGAGCCAGCCGAACACCTCCTGACCCTCCCCTTGGGGGATGACCCGACAAGGATGTTCAGGTGGGGGTGTTGCTTCCAGAAGAGGCACGTGATCGACTTCTTACTTTCCTGCGTGCCAACACCGACGTCTTTGCATGGTCGTCCTCAGACATGCCGAGCATCCTCGAGGAAGTGATCACCCATCAGCTCAACCTCAGGCCAGAGTGTCGGCCGGTCCGACAGAAAAAAAGAAACTTCGCTCCAGATAGACAGAAAGCTATCGACGAGGAAGTTCGCAATTTAACGGCTGCAGGCCATATTCGGGAGGTCCATTACCCCGAATGGTTGGCCAACGTGGTGCTGGTCCGTAAGACCAACAGGAGCTAGAGAATGTGCATGGATTTCACCGATCTCAACAAAGCATGCCCTAAGGACAGCTTTCCCCTACCCCGGATCGATCAACTGGTGGATGCTACATCCGGGCATGAGGTCCTTAGCTTCATGGATGCATTCTCTGGATACAACAGATCAGGATGAATCCGTGGATGAAGAAGCTACCTCCTTCATAACTGAGAAGGGTTGTACTGCTATAGGGTAATGCCTTTTGGGCTAAAGAACGCGGGAGCCACCTACCAAAGGCTGATGAACAAAGTCTTCGAAGGCCAGATAGAACGTAACATGGAAGTGTACGTGGATGACATGTTGATAAAGAGCGTCCATGCCACCGACCATATCGCGGACTTAACGGAGACTTTTGACAACCTTCGTCGGTACCAGATGAAGCTGAACCCATGCAAGTGTGCATTTGGGGTGACAGCCAAAAAGTTCTTGGGTTTCATGGTAACCCGGCGGGGGATCGAGGCAAACCCGACAAAGTTCAAGCCATTTTGGATATGAGGCCTCCTGCCAACAAGAAGGAAATACAACGCCTGACGGGAAGGGTGGCCGCCTTAAGTCGCTTCCTGTCCAAGTCCGCTGAAAGATGTCTACCTTTCTTCAAGGCGCTGCAAGGTCAATGAATTCAATGGACGAAAGAGTGTCAAGAGGCGTTCCAGGGGTTAAAGGAATTCTTATCTACCCCCCGCTGCTAGCCAAGCCAACAGGTGGAGAAGAACTCCTTCTATACCTCGCAGCCTCTCCTGAAGTCGTTAGTTCTGTGCTGGTCCGTGTGGACACCAATGGCACGCAAAGGCCAGTATACTACACAAGCAAGGTGCTCCATGATGCAGAGACAGGTACTCGAAGATGGAGAAGGTTATCTTCGCGTTGATCATGTCTGCCCAGCGTTTGCGGCCATACTTCCAAGCCCACCCGATCGCGGTGATCACAGACCAACCTCTGAAGATAGTTCTCGCTCGCCTGGATACTTCCGACCGACTGGCAAGGTGGGCCCTTAAGTTGGGGGAATTCGATCTGTCTTTTCCCCGGTCGGCCATGAAGTCTCAAGTCTTGGCGGATTTTTTGGTCGAATGCACTTGGGTAGAGGAGCAACCTAAAGAACCTTCTACAAACCCTCAGCCTCTTGGAACCAGTAATGATGAATGGGTCCTTCATGTAGACGGGGCGTCGAATTCTCAAGGGAGCGGAGCATGCCTCATCTTGGCCAACTCGGATGGAGTTGTAACCGAGTGTACACTCGCTTCCTCTTTCTAGCCACTAATAATTAGGCAGAATATGAAGCTTTGCTGTCCGGGATGAGATTAGCTCAAGAGCTTGGGGTGAAACGCCTTAGGGCGTTCACCGACTCCAACTGGTCACTGGCCAAATCGCAAGGGAATATGAAGCAAGGGATCCCATCATGTCCCGCTACTTGAGTATGGTGCAATCGCTAGCTTCTCCCTTGGCTTACTTTAGCGTCAGCTACATCCCTCGACAGGAGAATGCTAGAGCCGACGCCTTATCCCATCTTGCCACTCAGCTGATGGGATGCTGAGAAGAGCTTATGTAGAGCACTTAGAAGCCCCGAGTATTGACGCATCAGAGAAATTCTACCAGTTGAGCAGAGCCTTCCTGGATGGACACATATGTCTGGTACTTTACCGAGGGTACCCTCCCAGAAGACCCTGCCAAAGCCAAGAAACTTAAAAGACGGGCCCCGAAATTTTTCATAATGGAGGGAAAGCTCTATCGGAGGTCGTTCTCATACCCAGTTCTCAGGTGTGTTGGTCCCACCGAAGCTAATTATATTCTATGAGAGATACATGAAGGTATATGTGGAAGCCATATGGGGGCAGAGCTCTTGCATACAAAGCCCTACGGTAGGGATATTACTGGCTGACGATGAAGGAGGATGCCTCCGAACTTGTTAAGAGGTGTGACAGCTGCCAGCGCCATGCCAACATTCAACATCAACCGACATCCCAGCTGACCCCCCTGGCCGCACCCTGGCTCTTCGCATAGTGGGGCATGGACATCCTGGGACCGTTCCCTCCAGCCTCCAGACAATGCAAGTTCCTAGTGGTGGCAGTCGACCATTTCACCAAGTGGATCGAGGCGGAGGCTCTCGCCAAGATCATGGAGGGCAAAATAAGGACTTTCTTCTGGAAGTCTGTGGTGTGCCGGTTTGGGCTACCGCACACCCTCATTACTGACAACGGTCGACAGTTTGACAACGCGGCCTTTCGGGAATTTGCGTTGGCCTGGGCAACCATCATCGATTTACCTCCGTGGGGCACCCCCAGACCAACGGCGCAGCCGAGGTACCAATCGCATCATCCTCCAAGGGCTTAGGGCTCGGCTAGATGGCTGCAAAGGGAGCTGGGTGGAGGAACTCCCCAGTGTACTGTGGGCCTACCACACGACGCCGCGAGCCCCTACTGGGAAAACTCCTTTCAGCCTGGTCTTTGGGATCGAAGCGGTCATTCTGTGGAGATAGGAGTTCCCAGTCCCCGAACAGAATTATACCACGAAGAAAGTAACTCAAACAGCTGCGAGCTGATCTAGATTTAGTGGAAGAATTGCGAGATCAAGCACAGCTTCGCATGGCGGCTTTCCGTTAGCGAACGGCCAAGTACTATAATGCTCGAGTACGATCCAAGACTTCCATTCCGGAGATCTCATTCTACGAAGAGCTGAAGTATCAAAGCCAACAGAGGGGGGCAAGCTGGCACCGAAATGGGAAGGACCATACCGTGTCAAGGAGGTACTTCACCACGGGGCATACAAAGTTGAAGAGCTAGACGGGAAACTGCTTCCTCGTACCTGGAACACCGATAATTTACGCTGGTATTATCAGTAAGGCGCTATCTTCATTAATTTGAATCTATTTGACAGATTAATGTTCAAAATGTTTGCATTATTTTTGAATGAGTATGCTCGCCAACAAAGATCGGCTCCGCATCGGCAACTAAAGACCGGCTCCGCGTCGGCACTAAAGACCGGCTCCATGTCGGCAACTAAAGACCGGCTCTGCGTCGGCAACTAAAGACCGACTCTCCGTGTCGGCACTAAAGACCATCCGCATCGGCAACTAAAGACCGGCTCCGCGTCGGCAACTAAAGGCCGGCTCTCCACGTCGGCACTAAAGACTGGCTCTCCGCGTCGGCAACTAAAGACCGTCTCTCCACGTCGGCACTAAAGACCAGCTCCACGTCAGCAACTAAAGACCAGCTCTGCATCGGCAACTAAAGACTGGCTCCACGTCGGCAACTAAAGGCCGGCTCTCCGCGTTGGCACTAAAGACGGCTCTCTGCGTCGGCACTAAAGACCGGCTCTCTGTGTCGGCACTAAAGACCGTCTCTCCGTGTCGGCACCAAAGACTGGCTCCGCGTCGGCACTAAAGACCGGCTCCGCGTCGGCACTAAAGACCGGCTCCGCGTTGGCAACTAAAGACCGGCTCCGCATCGGCAACTAAAGATCGGCTCTCCGCATCGGCACTAAAGACCGGCTCTGTGTCGGCAACTAAAGACTGGCTCCACGTCGGCACTAAAGACCGGCTCTCTACGTCGGCACTAAAGACCAGCTCTTCGCGTCGGCACTAAAGACCGGCTCTCCGCGTCGGCACTAAAGACCGGCTCCACGTTGGCAACTAAAGATCGGCTCTGCGTCGGCAACTAAAGACTGGCTCTCCGCATTGGCACTAAAGACTGGCTCCGCGTAGCAACTAAAGACCGGCTCCGCGTTGGCAACTAAAGACCGGCTCTCCATATCGGCAGTAAAGACCGACTCCGCGTCGGCAACTAAAGACCGGCTCTCCGCATCGGCACTAAAGATCGGCTCTCCGCATCGGCACTAAAGACCGGCTCCGCGTTGGCAACTAAAGACCAGCTCTCCGCGTCGGTACTAAAGATCGGCTCTCCGCATCGGCACTAAAGACTGGCTCCACGTCAACTAAAGACCGGCTCCGCGTCGACAACTAAAGACCGGCTCTCCGCATCGGCACTAAAGACCGGCTCTCCGCATCGGAACTAAAGACCAGCTCTCTGCGTCGGCACTAAAGACCGTCTCCGTGTCGGCACTAAAGACCGTTTCTCCGCATCGGCAATTAAGACCGGCGCCCGTGTCGGCACCAAAAATCGGCTCCCTGCGTCGATAATCCGGGACAATGTTTCGGCGCACAATCACATTTCGCGTGACCTATCTAACGAGGCACCATTGGTTGGGGATTCGCAACAACTCACACAGCTAAAGCTGATTATAACCAAAGGCACGCGATGAGGGTTAAAACATTCATTGATGGCTAAAAGTTTACAAAATTGCCGACCTGAGTCGGGCTTAGAGCAATAAAAAAAAAAAACTACTAAGGGTCATTTGGGGCCGGGTCATCGTCTTCAGGGACGTCATCTGGCTTCA